>JAYGXS010001883.1:0-12038 GCA_036362985.1 Ligula intestinalis | reverse complement strand
TCGCAAAATAGCACTCGTGTGCGATATACCGATGTGGCCATTCGTTTGGTGAACGTTTTGCACGATAAGTCTGCTCACGAAGTGATGTTGAGGAAGGATAACCGGGTGCTTCGTCTCGTAAGGCAGTAAAGCATATTGAAGCCGTCCCCCTACTCTAATCAGGCCGTTCGAGAAGAAAGGGGAAAGGTTCTTTAGGGGACTATTGGTCGCTTTTAGTTGTTTGTGATTGGTATCTCGCAAACGATTGTGCACCCACTTTATGTCAGTTCCAAAGCATTGCCTTTGCACCAACTTCAATATGTCGTATTCTGCACCTTCCAGGTCTTCGACGGTGAGAGTTTTAGAATAGGCTTTGGTTGTGGTAAGGCCTTACCCTTTATGAAAGCTTTAAATATTCGCAACCACGCAACGTGTCTTAGCAGTTTAGTCCAACTAGTATAGCCCGAAAAGTGTGTTAGCAAATGGTCCTCCGTGTGGACCGTATTCACTACTGCCTTTGGTACTTCTGAAACTACAGGGGGTCGTTGTTCGGGTTCTCGAGGCCATTCGTCCAACTTCTTGCCAAGAAAGGTGGGACCCGTAAGCCACACACTCTCCTTTAGCCTGTCGCCGGCTATTCCTCTTGAGGCTATATCTGCCGGGTTGCTCTCAGAATTTACGTATTGCCAGTCTGATGCGTCTGAGAAACTCAATATAGTAGAGATTCTGTTTGCTACAAATGTATCGAAGCGTGACGTCGTATTTCGTATTAAGTGTAAAACAACCATCGAATCCGTCCACAAGAACTTGCACTTAATTGGAAGTGTTAGTTCTGTTTCGGCTTGTTTGACCAGTTTGACGACGAGAACCGCAGCGGTAAGCTCCAACCTCGGTATGGTTTGGACCTTAAGAGGTGCGACGCGGGACTTGCCCCAAACAAACGTCGTAAGTGAAGCACCGCCCTTCATCATTGCACGAAGATAGACCACTGCTCCATACCCATCTTTTGACGCATCGGAGAAACCATGCAGTTGATACTGCTCAACGGCGCCTATACCCAGCGGTACCAAGCAGCGTTGTATGCGAATGTCACTAAGAGTCTGGAATTGTTTCGTCCAACTAAGCCACTGTTTCTTAAGGTCGTTGCCGATCTCGTCGTCCCATCCAAGGTTGGCTCGGCACAATTGCTGCAGTAGCATCTTGGCCGGCAACAGAACGGGAGCAACAAATCCGAGTGGGTCGTAGAGAGCTGAGATATAAGGGAGCATAGCCCTTCTGGTGGCTGTAATTTCGGGCAACTTGATCGTGAAGCTGAAAGTGTCTGAAACCTTACTCCATTCAACACCTAGTGTTCTGTGAGAATCGGCTGGTTGAAGATCGAGACACATGCCGTTGTCTGCTCGTTCCTCCTCAGGGATGTCTAGGAGAGCCTCTGTTGAATTTCTTCGCCATTTATTTAAGCGGAAGCCGTGGGTAAGCAAGGCGCTTCGTAGGCTAGAAACTACATCCATGAGAGCTTGAGCAGAATCGCGGCTGATTAGGCAATCGTCAACGTAGAAGCAACGGTGCAAGTAATCGATATCGGAAGCCTTTGACAAGTTTTTCGCCTGCTTTATTGATTGGTTTAATGCATAAATAGCTGCACATGGGGAGGAGATGGCTCCGAACGGATGTACCGTCATTTGATAAACCTCAGGGTTACGTGTCACGTCGCCACCCGTCCACCAGAGAAAACTCAAACATGAGCGTTGGCACTTTGGTACTCGGATTTGGTGGAACATGGCTTCTATGTCAGCCACCGCTACAAACGGAAACTCGCGGAATCGGGTTAAGACCCCACATAACCCGTTAGCAAGGTCAGGTCCCTGCAGTAGTTGGCGATTTAGGGACGTACCCCTGTACTGACTGGCACAGTCAAACACTACTCTCAGTTTATCTGGTTTCATTGGATTAACTACCGAGTGATGTGGTAGGTACCGAAGTCTTCCAGGTACGGAGATGGATGTCGGTACAACAAGTTCTGCGTGGCCGTTCTTAATGTACTCTGAAATTGCTTGTACGTACCTATCTTTATATTCGGGATTTTCTGTGAAGCGGTTCATCAATGCATACAAACGTCTACGGGCGACAGGCTCGTTGTTGGGCAGGCAGGGCGAAACTTCTCTCCAAGGTAGGGGAACTTCTAAGTGCCCCTGAGTTAAGTGCGTCTGAGCGTCAAACAGGGTCAACACCCGTTTATCTTCTATCGAGGGCGCCCTTTTCAGGCTTTTGGGTTCGCTGAATTCGAAGTCCCACATCTGCTCTAGGTTTTCCATGATGGCGTCCTTTTCGCTCAAGAAGTCGACGTTTACGGTATCGGACCGACCTTGGCAGGATATTGGTCCCATAAGTACCCACCCAAGGGGAGTTCGAACAGCATAGGGGTCTTCCTGTCCACCGTATCGATGTTCAAGTACCCAATGAGCAGCAGGTACGTTCATCCCGATGAGAAGTGATACTTTCGCTCCGTCGACAAAGGGGAGTTTGACGTCACTTAGATGTTCCCAACGTATGGCTTCATCTTTACCTAAAAGGAAGCGCTTCAGGTTGGGAAGATGACTGACGGACCAGGCCTTTTTTACTTCCAATCGCTCCTGTCCTTCTAATGCACCTAACTGGAATCCTACCACTTCCGACTTCACTTTGGCTGTCTGGACGACGGTGGATACCGACAACGCTGCTCGATAGCCACAAAGGCCTAATTGATTCAATAGTTTTTCATCTATGAGCGTAGTGTCAGAGCCGTTATCCAGAAATGCATACGTGGTCACTGACCCGCGAGGTCCAAACACTTTGACGGGTAAAATTCCTAAGGCCACGACTTGCTCCGATCTGTATGTTGAATGGCAGTGGGCTGTATCGCTGCTAGGCTCCGCGTCCGCCTTCATCGAAAACTTATCAGTCCTAGCTTCTTGTCGATGCAGAAGTGGGTGGTGGCGCATGGAACATCGCGCGACACCACATGCCTTACGTGACCTACAGTTAATGGCCTCGTGGTTTGGTTTTAAGCAGGAGTGGCACAATCTATGACTCTCAACGAACGCTAGTCTTTGCGGCAAGCTGAGAGATATAAACATGCCACATTGATCGGTGTAGTGTGCTTCGTCACATTGCAGGCATGATCGGCGCTGTATTGGAGTTCTGTCTTCATTAGCTTGTGTGTGGTGCGCATAGGCCTTATGCACTGGTGCTCGGTCACCTTGTGGACGATTGTAAGGGGACACGGAACTAGAAGAGTATGACTGGTGCACCATCGATACGTCGGCCCTCTCGTCTATGAAATCAGTTAGATCAGAGAAAGTTGGTTCTCTACCGCGACGCAGAGTTGATGAAGCGAGCTCCGACCACTTAAATTGTAACTGTGGAGGGAGTCGTCTGATGATGGCGGCCAGCGTCCTAGATGAGTTTAAGTCGGCTACGTAATCCAACTGCTGCAACGTATTTTTACAGTTTCGCATATCGCTGGCAAGTTTCATCAAGACAGTTGGATCCATAGATCTTAAAACTGGACCGTCGATCAAATTGTCTATGTGAGCCCTAGCGATTAAGTGTGGTTGCCCGAACCGGCGTTTGAGTATTTTAAGAGCCTCCGAATACCCCTCACTAGGGTCTAGGATTGCACAGCTTTCAATGGCGTCCCTAGCCTCATCCCTGCAGTAGTGGATCAGATAGGAAAGTCGACCTTCGTCGTCCCCCAACTTGCTAGCTATACCACTTTCAAAGCTTCTTAGAAAGAGCCAGTATTTCAAAGGATTGCCAGCGAAATGCATAATTTCGCGCTGTGGTAGAGAAAAATGTTGATGCAGGGGGCGCGGATACTCACCGACAATTGCTGGTTTTGGCGGAGGCGGAGACATTTTCGGATTAACTGTCGACTGCCTTAGTTGTTCTTCGAGTGTAGCAATTCTTTTCCTGTATTCGTCGAGGGCAGCGTCGTTTTCTTCTGAAAGCAAGAAGAATCTCTCCAACTGAGGCATAGACGACGATCGGTGATACTCGCCCATTTGTTGGGTATATTTGTGTAACTGTAGAATTGGGATTCTATAATAAACCAGATGCGTAAGGCCGGCCTGGTTCTTATTTGTTAACTTGAGTATACGCGTGGTGCTTTAAGCGATAACGGTATCGGTAAGTCGAGTACGGTTCTATAATTGGAGATTAGGAAAAACATAAATAGTACTCTTACACACAAAGTTTCCAAGTCCGAGACAGCGAGATAATATCAATCTTCGCGGGACCAGTATAGGGCATTTAAACGAATAAAAGGGGTTTAACAGAAACAAAAAGGGGGCGCAACTACCAAAATGGGGAACAATCAAGTATAAGATAAACAGTATGGTGTTAACTAATATAAAATGTCAAGTAATTAAGATTAACGATAATGCCAAGGGGTATAACGACAAGCTAATGTGCATAGTGTTAAAGAAGTAGAAAGATTGTTATGTTACTGTTGAATGGGGGGGAGCGGGACAAAACGAATACCTACGGAAGGAGGTACACGGGGGAATAATATGACTCCCACGGTCAAAAGAGGAGCTAGGTTGTGGTGGAGAAGCGCTCGGCCTAAACGCTTTCGACGGTGTTGGCGACATTCTTGATGAATTTGTTGCCGAGTTAGAGGCAGCGGAATTTATCGATCGTTGGACAGAGAATGTATTTAGATAAGCATTTATCGTAGTTGATGATGATGCGGCGGGGTTTGACGGTCCCGACATCAAGAGGGATGGGCTAACTGGTGCACTGATGTTTATGAGCCTATGCCTAGATATTTGGGAGGTAGGGAATGCAGGTGTACTGACGGTTATGGGACTATGAATAGACATCTGAGAGGCAGGGATACTGAATGCACTGACGTTAGTGGGTGTATGACCAGATATCCGGGGTGGAGGATTAGCGAGTGCATTTACCCTTTCGGGACTACGAACAGATTTAGGAATAGTAGGCTGAGAAGTCATTGGTCTATTGGACTGGAGAGCCGAATTTCTTCGCTCCATTGGTGTAAGATCTCGACATAGTAAACTTTTAGTCATTTCATGATATCAAGAAATACGACCCCGTTGAGCAAAGATTGAGTCCACCTCGATCGGTGAGAAAAATTTAACTAGGATGGGCGGGTTTTTGCTACGCGATTGGAGGCGTTTGGCTTCTGCAATTTTGTAGTTCAAACCACCCGAACACAAAAAATCTTTTGCAATACCCAAAGGGCAACTTAATATGGAGGCATTTTTCGTATAAAGTTAAAGCTTCGCTTTTGTCTATCAAAAGCTTCAGTGGTTATAAGATGGACGAGGGAGTCTAACTTTTACAATCTTGCGAGGGCACATCTGATAACTTACCATCAAACAGATTGCCTAGTATTGACAAAACAGAACAAACTTCATCATGAAGTCATTACAGTTCTGTAATGCAGATAAATCAATTTGCTTAGCCTTGACAATGGGCTGCATGTTGATATCAAGGCATTGACTAATAGGCGTGGTCAGGCACCGCTTGGGTCTGGGAGCAGATATCTTACGAAGAGCTATAATTTTCGTTCTCATAATTTTGATGGAAATCTGCTGAAAATGTGCGACGATTTAGAAAAATTCAGCCTGTATGATTTTACCACAGCTGGTTGGTAAAATCCCTTAAATTTGTTTAACAAATTGTATTAGTTATTACGTTCAGAAATAGCCAGTTGATATTATGGTCAGATTATGACTTACGGCAAATAATCAGAGTTAACTTAACAACTTCTGTGGCTTTTTGTTAATAAGCACTTAAAAATTATTTGAAAATGTGTATTCAATATTGGGAAACAACTTAGCCTTTGAAGGTCTCGAGAATATTTGGATCTGGACGATTTCTGTTACTAGGCCGCGAATTAGTTAGCTTGAACAGGTTGCGTTTGGCTTAAAGAGGTTGCGTTGGGTTTAAAGAGGTTGCGTCTCGGTAGAATTGGTTGGAAAACAAAATCTTCTTAATTTCCAACTTCAAAAGATCGTCCACGCAAGGAAAATAATTCCAAGACGCAGGAAAAAAATTCTATACCAATAAATGACATTTCAGCATCTCCAGGTCATTTTTATTCGCAAATTTGTCTGTGAGGATACAGTCAACTGTACTAGTTATATACAGGGCAACACCACCACAACTGATAACCATCTATTCGAATTTCAGAGTCTTGTATAGCTTCTTTTAGCCACGTTTCAGTTAGTGCAATTGCATCAGGACGTAGCTCGGCCACAAGTATTTCGAGTTTGTCTAGTTTTGCACATTTCCATAATAAAACTTGATTTTGTGGAGGTTTTCGCGTTGGGTTAATTGCCCGGCCATGTGACTTTTGTTAGGATGACGAGCATCCTCCACAGAAAGGGCCTTTGACGTCGGAAAATTACCCCATTGCGTATTTCCAGGCCCTTCTCTCCTTTTCTTTCAAGATGGAAAGAGAGAGAAAAGAGCTGGCAGGTCTCACACGATCTTTTCTCGAGAAATCCATGTTAAGCTGCATTGAGTAGGTTGTTCTCTGTCAAGTGACGCATTATCTTTTTTCTGATCAAGGTCTCTAAGATCCTAGAGGCTGCGGGAAGTGTATTTATTGGCCTAAAATTGTCAAATGACGTCGATCGGCCGTGCTTGGGAATAGACATTATGTGCGATTCCTTCCCCAACGTAGGAAATGTTCCGCTCTCAAGGCCAAGATTAACTATCTTACACAGAATAAACGGAAAAATATAATTCGCTTCAGCTTTTAGAAGGCAAACTGGGACGTCATCTGGTCCCAAACTATAAGATTGATGAAAACGACGAAGGGCTACAGTCAGGTCCCAGAGGGTAAAACTTATGGTTTTGAGGACGGCACCCGTCCAAGCCCGGATAGTCTGGAGTGCAGCAAACGAGATTTCAGCAAGCGTTTTAGATAGGAACGCATTGAAAGTATCGGCAGTCAACTTAACGTCAACTATGGGGTTTCCTTAAGGCGTCTTGAAATATGGGGTTTTGCCCTTTTCTCTGCCCTTTGACTGTGCGCGAAAAGAGTTTCGCAACATTCAAGGAAGGGTTTTCAGCGAAGGTGGCCTCATCGGCTTTCTGCTTTCCTTCGGAAAACTTCCTAGCCTGCTCAAAGATCAGTTGGATCAAGGGCAGAACAGAAGTGTCTCTGTTGATGCAAACGATGAGAGATTCTACGCAGCCTACGACGGAAAGACTGAGGAAGGTACACTTCATCATTGACATGCATTTTATTCTTACGGGGGACAAAACGGAGGATGAGTGGATCCAGCCCTATGTAACAAGAAACTGAATATAACCTGCCGTACGATCTTGCGAGCGCTTCCACGCATCCAGGACGCTGTGCAATCCGTCAGCCGCTTTCTCATAGCACTAGGGTTTGGATTTGCAAGCAGTTCGAAAATAACTCTCAAGTGACAGATCATGGGGTCGCCATGTTCTCTATCACCACAAGATACGTCTGAGGGGTAGTGTGGTTATCTGGGCAAGTTCTGGCAACAAAGCTGTTGCGAAAAAATATGGGATGCTACTCTGGACGTGGATGAGCTAACACACAGCAGTAACAAGGAGGAAGAGCACAAGCTCTCGAGGCATGGACAATCCACAAGACCTGGACATCTACTAAAATTCAATGGGGCCGAAATCCTTTTCAAAAGTGACATCTAGCAAGTCACGAGATGCTTTACTATTTATTTATCACAGTCGATTAACTGGCCCAACGGTCACCCTCCAGATTTGGGGCTAAGTGTCCCCCATGTCTAAGGAACTTAACAGCAGTCAAGATCTCATATATCGCCAAAGCAATTTTACTCATTTGTAACGCGGAAGCGCCTGGACAAACACTTATTCCGTTGTCAGGGACAGTGATCTTAATCAGCGAGCTATGATAACATGAATAACTAAAGGGAACTAAAGCAAGGTGAAAATCAGTGGCTCGACTGTTGGCAATCAAACAATTATCACACCAATTGCTATGATCTGCAATTAATGCAGGAGCTGTCGACCAGTATAAGCATGTCGTGTCATGGCATTGGCCGATCGAAGAGTAATATCTTCAAAAGTTGTATTTTGTTAACGGGACTGCTCTATTAGATGGGGAAACGAACAGACATTTGGTCGCTGGGGAGAAAGCGAAATGAATGTCATCAAAATACCACGAAAAGTTTGTCCGGACGGCAACTGGTACGCCACTGAATTTGACATATGTTTATAAAAATTCAGCCATCGACACTTCCTGCACATGGATTACGGAATGCGAACTTTGACACCGTGGCTGAAGAAAGATATAAACCTCGAAGGGGTTAAATACGGGGAAAAAAATTGGTCGATTGGTAGAGATCGAAAACCTCCATGCATCTGCATGCACTGTCCGCCTACGCGATCAACCCATAGATACCGGTCTTCCTTCTCTCTCCCTCTGCTGGTACTACTTTCCCCCGTTCCGTGTCGCTGTTACATGCTCTTCCCGCCGTCCTGTGTCGCCTTTACACACTCCTCCTGCCGTCAGCACCACCATGGCCCTCACCCGCAGTTGCCCACAGCGCTGCACTCCCGCCGGTATCTAACTAATATTTTTATCACCCCTCACTCCAAACGGATCATTTGTACAGACCCTTGGTAATCCCCCGTATCGTATCCTTTCAACTCTTTATTGTTTACCATTCGTTTTATATCAACAGACCTTATTTATTACTATCGCGTTATTCTTCTATCTCTTTCTACGATTGCATTTTGTGGCGATTGTTAACCCCGTTCGGCGTTACTTCTGGAGAATCATATGCGTGAATTACTCCTTTAGGTGTGTGCCAACTTCGACATTCCCGGCCCGCTACACCTGCGAGTGTTGAGTCTCGTGGCAGTCCAGGAGTATTGCTCTAGTTAACATTCACTGAGCCTCTTTTCCAGACAAGGCTGTCGTTCAAAGTAATTTCCTTCCCGTGTGTATTTCGATGTATCGTGATGTACCTTGCCCAGACAATATCTTAGTATCAAGGCCTTCCACAGCGCATCCTCTTGATATCGTTGATAAGGTGTTATATCGTTTGGAGGAAGTCAGCTCCACACTATTAAGTAAAAATGTATCTATTTGTTCGCTCTCGCGGCAACGGAAATTTAGAGCGATTGGGGCAATCTCTCCCCAGAAGAATAACATACAGTTAGGCCCTTTCCCGTGAAAAATTGCGCCTTGTAATGGGTTCATCAAACCAATCAAGTGCTTCAGAAAAGCCACTGTGCTGATCGATGGGGAAAAATTGCTATTA
The DNA here is from genome assembly GCA_036362985.1 of Ligula intestinalis. Lineage (NCBI taxonomy): Eukaryota > Metazoa > Platyhelminthes > Cestoda > Diphyllobothriidea > Diphyllobothriidae > Ligula > Ligula intestinalis. Next base: position 2,769 of record JAYGXS010001883.1, on the reverse strand, counting down.
GTTGGGCAAATGAGGGGACAAGCTTCTTTAATAAAATTAAAACAGCCTTGCTTTCAGTTTCATTTCTAGTCCACTTTTTTGTCTGAAAAATGCGTAGTCAGGAAGCTGGACGGTCCACCATGTAGGGTTCGGGGTAGTATCTTTCTTGCTAAGCTGGATTTTCTGTATTATGAAGATGTCTATGGCCTTAAATTGAAGAACGGTGTCGCAAACAGTGGTGATTCACACATAATCCGAACTGAGATCATTATCGGCTATGTTTTCAACCGAACGGTTTTACATTTACCTTTTCGGCAGACATTTTTATACCCACACCGAGGCAAGGTTCTGATAGGTTTGAATAAAAAAGCCGGAGTTATCCCCGGGGGTGCGGTGCAGGTATTTAAGTTTGACAAGTTGATCTAACGTATTGAATCCGTCCCCCATAACAAAAAATGTATTTCAGACGCCTTTACTAGACTGTCAGTGCTCTTCCCTGCTACCGTTAGTGCACCAACTTATGCGGTCTGTCGCCTGTTACAAGGCCTTAATACCACACCAACACATGCTTTGGGCGAAGAAAGCTCGACACTCCCTCATATATAAATGGTGGCTGCTACATCTTCACCAGAATACCAGTAACCCCTCCTCAGAGTCACAAACAAGGACTTTGTGACTGTGGTACTCACCCGGGTATGGTGGGAAGTTACGACGGAAGCTTAAAATAAAAAAACGGACATCGACTAACAGTACTCACGTGTCCCATTTGAAAGGGGATGCAAAAGACAATCAAAAGTGCCTCTTAAATACTGGTATCGACCTGGTTCTTTGTGGGGACATGTCGCATAGGTTATTCGAGGCCTTTTAGGTACATCTGCCATTGCAATCCCTGAATGGTGGATAAGCAAAAACAGTTAATGCTCCTTAGCAGCGACCAAAGTGAGCTGCAATATTTGAATGTACTTGACAACGCCCCAACATGCGTGAGTCTAGAATTCAAATAATATGTGAAAAATATAGAACAAGGCACTCAACGTTAGCATCCTTCATGCTGTCTCAAAGGGTTTTGCCGTTTCATTTTCTGTTGCCAAGTTACCACCAAGGAACTAGGAGGTAATGGCTTCAGCGGATGAATAGAACGTTTCCTCCGCATTTTTTATAACACACTTAGTGTCATAAAAACCAGTCCCGACTTTGTTTTGATAGCTTTATGGACGACTGAGTTGTACTTTAGTGAATGCAGAAAAATTATGGATATCGCTTGTTTTGCTGACGTTAAAGGTTTTTAAATCTCTTTAGCTATATTTTACAACAATCTTCTCGTTTGGCTTTCTATGCTATGTGATACTGTAGTGCTCTAAAGTTTCGCTTGAAAATTTTGGACGAGCCAGGAACTCTTAGATTGAATGAAAATAAGTCAGTCGAAATCACTGATTTTTAATTATGCACGCATGCCCCACGTATTACTTTTCTTTTCGAGCTTTAATTTAGGGATTATGACATAACGGGTCTTTCTACGGATCACTTATTGACCAGTCGCGAAGGGTGATTGGAATAAAGAAAAATATTACAAGTAAGGGAAATTGTCAAGTAGGCGCGGGGTTGGGACTTGGAGTGTCGCTAGAACCTTCCGGTTCCAGGGATAGTGAATGCAAACATAAGCAGCTCGACTTATCCTTATCTAAGCCACAATTTCATCCACCACACCTGACGAGTTTAGCAATATGGTGCAAGTTGACCCGTAGTAATCAGCGATTGTACTGAAGTTGGGCAGTTGTAATTAATCAGTGCCTGCGTAGCGGTACTCTGTGCGCAAATGTCAGTTAGTCGAAACATGCCAATATGTGCTTTTCTAGTATTTGACCTGGACCAAAGAGTTAGAACTGCCCTCTAGACTATATTCCAATGCGGTTTAGGTAGCTTTACATGCATTATCAATAATCTCTGCTCTCCACCACTCCCGATAGCACCTTTCAAGAAAAGATAGATGGTGTTGTAATTCAATTAAATAGTAAAAGGTAGAATACCGGACTAGAAACCGCGTCTGTAATACAGGTGGCCTTATGCTAAATTCCGTGGAGAGTAGGGTTAAGGTTAAATTACCAAAGGAGATGCTGCTCTAACTGAATGCCTTGTTGATTGTTCATTACCATAGCATATGCGATTAATGCGGCATGTCAACTATAATAGGTCTGTGATCGTCATGTAACTAACTGCCATGTATATGCACTCGCTAGCCCCGTCTACTGCTGTTATCTCTGGCAATATCTTTGAGAGTAACTCCGAAATGTCGCATCGCCTTTGCTGTTGCTGATACAGGTAATGATTGGGGCTGGTGCATTGTTTCATCCTCGCTACGACCAGTATCCAGTGAGCTTTTTGTTTGCATGAAGTTGGACCTCTTTTACTTATAAAGCTTGTCAGTCATCCGCATTTCGTTTTTGATGTCCTTGTTAACCCACATGTTTCTTTTCCTACTACCGTAGACAATGTCGACATTGGTCACAAACATTTTCATTGGCTTACTCTGGGGTGTGACAAACGTGCTAATGAAGTACTCCAATACGAAGCTGGTAGCCTTCTGTTTGTAAAGGCCTCCCAATCTAACTCCTATACTTTCTAGACCACCGGAATTATGTTTGTCCTTAACCAGCTGGGATCAGTCCTCTTTCTATACAATCTAAAAGACGCAAGTATGCTTTTGCATTGCCCTGCGGTCTTCTGACCTTCCCCATCACTTTTATTTCACCTCAGGTCTCTCAAACAGCGTCCCAATCTCCAATGCAGTCT
>JAYGXS010001882.1:0-12044 GCA_036362985.1 Ligula intestinalis | reverse complement strand
ATGGATTTTCGGAAATATGAATGGGATAATCTCCAAACGCCTTCGCTCCCGTGCCCTGGTTTGTTATTTCTCTTCTTTTTTGTGAGCTTGTAGGAGTGTAAGCCGTGGGTGTGCTCAGAACACTACAATTATCGCGCCCACTTCCGTACCAGAAGAAACATCAGTATGAGTTGTTTATTGTATACAGAAACTCAGTGCTGGTCTGAAGCCCTGGCACGCAACAGGCCCCGGGCCCTGCAGGCGCGTCTGTCTGTTGGCGTGGTGTGGGGGTGAATACGTAACCGTCATGCGAGACCGATTCGCTGGCCGCTTTATCAACTGCTTGGCCAATAGCAGTCTACGGCACCTGTGATTGGCTATCCTAGAAGGAGATAGAGGAGCGAAGTCACGTGCCGGTTGTGGGCTGGGCACCGGTGATAAGCTGTCTTCGCGCCAAGCCTTCCAGTCACTTTAGACTTTCTAACTCTGGAAGGACCTAAACAATTGTTTCGTCCGATTCGTTTTGGACGTTTAAGCAGAATGTCAAGTTAGGGCATTGGCATCTAACTCTACATGCTATCTCCCTGCCCGAAACCCCCTAGTAATAGCGGCAAGACACCGGGCCACTCGTTAGGTTTGGCGCAATTCATGTGACCCATCTACTTTTTGGGGTTGAGGCAGCCGATCAATGCGTTAGCGTGTAATTGGGAAACCAGAATTCCTGTATGGTTGGTACCAAACACCTGAATCAGTATGCGGACGACTTGTTTTCCGACTGAGGGTCATGACCGGTTCTCTTTCCCTTCATAGTTGTTGCATTACTGTTTCAGGCAGACGAAACGTTCGAAGATATGCACAGCTTCACTCAGACCAACTCTTCATTGCAATCGTCCCCCTCCACCCTCTTTGCGACTAGAATCTCGGACATACAAACTGGCTATTGTAACAGATTTTAGGTTTTTGTGACAAATTTTAAACAAATACATCTGGACATTCAGTTGGGGAAACTCGGCGGCCCCGACAGGTTTTAAACGCATGAGCATACGGGCGGCGCTCTGGTGCGACCAGCGATCTGACCATCTGACTTTTGAGGTCTCGACTTAAAGCGTCGAGTATTTAATCTTCGTTTTAGCGAGGAATATGCGCTGCGCTCCGTGAGGACGCAGCCTCCTGAATCAATCCGTTATCTATTTCTCCCAGATTGTGGTACACTTTTCGAACTGGCCAAGCCACCTGATGCGGGGAGTGGACGCAGATGGCTAAGAGAGCTTAGCTCGTAACGCACACGAGATGCCCCCCACCAAATAGGCCAGGTGATGGGCAGTTCGAATCGTCCATGCATAAGAGGGCCACTGAGACAATATCGTGTAGAAATGTAGAATAAATTTATCATGCACGTCAGTGGTAAATATTTCGTGCTACTGGTGAAAGCTTTTGAATGTGTTCATGTGTAATGTGTTTGGTTGGTGGGGACTGTAGTTTAATGGGGTTTGTCGGCGGTATTTTACTTTTCATGGAGGTGCGCGTGGCTGGAGAAAATCGTGCGCTTTCTGGATACATGCTGTTTGTACGACAGTTGGGTGATAACGAAAGGTTATGTTATTTCTCCTGGCAGTTATTCGCCAATATCAGTGCTCTATGTTCGCAAATAACCAACCGGATCGATGTGTGATGTAAATGTGCGATCATAGATGAGCAAGGTTTGGAAGGCGTTTGTGTTGTTGATAATGGTAATCACGATTAATGGTGAGCAGCATCAGGCTATTGGGGATTTCCTAACAGATAGTGATGGTATGTATCGCCGTCTTAGGCTTTTTTCAATGATGGCGGTGCCTGCGTTTTCGGCGGCGCGAGGAGGAGAAGTTGCATTGCATTGAACGTCGTAGACCCAACTCTAGAGTGAGGGATCGTTGACCAAACGTTTTAATTGGAGTACTGTTAGCTGCTTGAAGGAAAAATGAAGAGTTTGGTGACTTACGGTCAGTCGAAGTAGGTGGGATAAGGGAAATTTCTGAGCCCGTATCGACGAGGAAGTTACGGCAGGAACTCCTGTCGTAGATGTGGAGTAGGCGACTGGGGAAGGGTGGGCCGACCACGTTCGTCACCCTTACTGGCCGGCGGCGAAGTTTTCCGATGCCGACTTCTTGTGCCTGCACGGGGATCGACACTGACGGGCATTTGGACCATAATTGTGGTGATACCAACAAAGACCATCAGTTGAAATTTGGTTGGGAGTGGGAGATCTTGGGCGACGAAAAGTCGACGGACTACGAGGGTTGTAAACACGGGTGGCCCGGAGCTGGGAAACTTCGAGAGTGAGGGCATCCAGGCGTCGGACGACATCTGCGGTAGAAGGTGTCGTTACGGCTCGAGTAGTAACATTCACCGAGACGGGTGGTTGATAGTACTCGAGAATCCGGTCGGCTGTCTCAGCCAGCGTTTGAACTGACGAGGAAGGAATATTGGGTGCAAGAATAGCTTGCACGGATGAGGGCAGCCGCTGGAGGAAAAGTTGTATGAACATTGTGCCATCCAGCTGTTGTCCCTCAGCTAGCTGCTCCAGGCGCCGAAGGAGCTGGGTTGGCTTCCTGTCACCAAGGTCCTCCTCGGAAATTAAACGCTGAAGGCGTTTTTGTGTGGATAAAGATACTCGAGAGATGAGGGCCTCCTTGAGTGTGGTATAGGGAGTCTCAGTGAGCGGGCTGTCTATGATATCACGGAGATCTGTAGCAATCTCCAATGGCAATGCGGCCACCAGATAAGGATATTTGGTCTCTTCCTTCGTGATTTGCCGCAGAGCGAAACGGGATTCGACTGTTCGCAGCCAAAGGCTATGTCACTCAGCCAGCAAGTCGGTAAGTCGAATGTGTGGACGCCGCTAACACCCTGACCGTCAGTCATGATGTCAAAGGTCACAAAATGTGCGGGCTAGACAGGATTAGTCACTGGAATGATGGGGGTAGGAAAATAAACGCAGTCTGTCTATTGGTTAATAATCCGAGGTGTGAATTCAGAAATCGGCGGACACACTTTGCGGCGAGAAACTGAGGGCGAAACAGTGTAGTAATTGTTAGCAATTGAAAGTGCAATTATAAATCGGAGTCACCAATGTAGGATACGATATAGTCTATCCAAGAATCTGAGATAGGAGTATCCCAACGGTTACGAACTAGTAAATAAGAACAAAGTCGCTTGTGGATAAATAAACAAGCTTGTTCAACGTGTTATTTAAAAGTTGTGTCAGTTCATGCAAGGCATCTTTAACTAATTAAAACAAAGGGTCAGTTCAGTTTCACTACAAGTTGCTGCAATTCTACTTCCACTATTTCAGGAGAGCAGATACGGCGTATTCTGGCTGCCATTCCCTAGAAGTATTATCCTATCCTATCCATTATATTATCCATTCTTCCTATATGTTTCTGAGAGTTGCTCTTTACTTCGATCGACTGAACAGTTAACGTACGCATGCAGTTTACAACGTGGTCTCCAAATACGCCTGTATCCCAGGTTCCTAAAGGGGATGAGCGATCTCGCATAGGGGTGAGTATGGTAAAGGTTGCACTACGGTCAGTCTAAATCGACAGGAACGGAGGCAAGACCGGCGTGCAATGCGAAGGTCCAATTTACTAAAAGTCCCAGATGCCGAACAGAGTAGGGCAACGTAGCTGCAATCTGGTCATATTTCCAAAGGGGTGTAGAATAATCCCATTAATAAGTAATCGTATTTACAACCATTTTCGAGTTGACCTCAATAGAGATATACAACCGGAATCAAATAAAAAGTGAAAAAATCATAAGATAGGTAAAGCTATTTTTATATTATAAGGCCCGAAATGCACTTTTTTCCTATAATATTGCCGTAGAACAAAATGAGGGGAATGTTTTACTAGTTTTCCTAGTTTTTTTTAGTAATTGGGGTCATTCAAGAGAAAAAAACTGCATGCTACGGAGTGGCGGCAGTTCAGTAGGGGAGACGAAGATCAAGTAGAGTGGGAATTTGCAGTCCAAATTTCTTCTGATGGAACCGAGGATAGATTTCAGAAAAGCGTGCATTGGTCAGCAGTTGCTCTTTGTCGGCTGAAGAACTTACAGGCTCTGGGGTGCAGTCTACAAGATTCTTCTCGATATTAGACATTACACAGTGTTCAGAGACAGCGAACTCCATCACAAAGGGAGTTTAGTTCGACTGAGGACATCATCGTTCAATATCTCTCCTTCGCATATTCTCGCTTCCCTCGTAAATCTTTTTTTTGCCGTGACGGAAACTTACACCTTTGCGTGTATTTCTGTCTGTTTTGCCGTCCTCGCGGTCAGTCCCCCGTGTAGTCTGAGACTCGGGTTGCAATGGTTCCTCCCAAAGGTGACTTCTGACATTCTCACACACGAGATGTGAACTGCTCACCTCTTTTGTGTTAAATCCTGGTGCTCTTGTTTGAAGGGTCAGTTCGTGTGTGTTGTATGCGCGCAGATGAGGTCATTAGGTAATTCAACAACTGCGTCCGGTCCTCGCATCAGTCAAGTGACCGGCTCTGACAATGGCGCCGTTGGTCGGGAGCCGCGTTTGGCTTTTCTCGTTGAGAACGGCAAAGGGGGTGTGTTCTATTTCATCAGCCAGAGCTTCTCCTCGGGGGTTGGCTGCTAAGCTAGAACACCACAGGTCATGGTGGGTGTTGAAGTCACCTAGCACCAAACTGTCTCCAGAAGGTAAGTAGGGTGCGATAGAGGCGGTGAAACCGGAAGGACAACTGGAAGTTGGAAGGATGTACACGTTCACGACGGTTAGCGGCGCCGGGCCAGTGTCAAGGGAAATCGCCAGTACTTCAGTGGGATCGGCTCCAAGCAGGGGTAGCCGGTGATGGGCAATGGATTTGTCCACCAGACAAACCTCCGCTTTTGTTGCGGCCGCGGTCGCGACGGGCAATCGTGTAATCGGCACAGGAAGGGACCTTAGTGGAGTTAGACAACTTTGTCTCTTGGATAGCCGCCACAGCTATGCTGTGCGAACGCATAAAGGCCAGGAGCTGGTCAAGCTTGCCAAGTAGGCCGTTGGCATTGAACTGGAGGATCTTTAGACTAGGCGTTGAGGCAAGGTCGGAGACCAGAGGATTTGAGTTCAGGACCGGACGGGCTGTAGGCATGGATATCGGTGGGGGCACGGGACAGCTGGGACACGCGAAGGCGGGCGACCAATCGGCAGCCGTGGTGAGGCCACTGCAGCGGAGATGGCACCAAACATTGCAGGAGCCGCAACGTACAGACCAGTCGCGGCGGCCCAGGCGGACTCGGCAAAACGAGCAGTACCAGAGAGGTCCAGGTTTGGCCTCAATCTCGGCGGCAAGGAGGAGGAGTCGGAGCAGCGTGGCCGGGAGGGGCTGTTCCGTCATCAAAAACACGGATTGAGAGTTGATCCAACGTAGGGAGATGGGTGTAGCAGACCTTAGCCGCCGGGAAGGCGGGTGGGAACGCGGTTCGTAGACGCGTATGCTGTGGTAGACCTCGTCGAAAATGACGGTCGTATGCCTTCCTGACTAAGTTTTACTCTTCACACCTTTCTCCAATTGTCTTCACGAAGTGTTCTTAGCCAGGTAAGTTGTAGTAAATTCGACCTAGAATTCCATACAGAGTAGGACAAAAGCGGTTGTCGTCAACGTCTTTGAAGGGTTGCAGGTCTTAGTCTGTTTTGATTTTGGTTCTGGTGCTCGCTACTCGACAATGTGCTTGCAAAATATCTCCCAGAAAACCAGGGTACGTCTTGATGTTCTTTTTTCATTCGAATAATCCATGTCTTGCTAACATTTTTCGAATTAAGTTACAAGAACTACCTATAGTGACTAAAAATTGATGTAATGGTCAAGTATAAATCAATTTTTTTATACTCCCGTAGGAAATGCAGCAAATTAAGTTAGCACAGCAAATACACGTTAAGGGCGTGGTTAGCTTTTCTAAGTTACTTTTTGGGGAATTTTACCTGAAGGAGGGAGGTCAAATTATACCGTCCGAATCCCCTTCTTTCAGTCCATACACGTCCGATTTATGTCATTCCCTATTGTAATGAGCGATGAAAATCCTTTGTCTTTAAAAGTTTCTATGTAATTATTCATGCCTGGAGCATCTGTAGGTATGGTGCCTCCTACCTTTGATTTTAATGCTGGAGACAGTGCACATATTTGCGAAACGTTCGTTTGTTTATGGGAATGCACCTGCCTCGATGATGGTTTCCCTGTGGAGCATACTTAGCGGCGAACTTAAAGGGGCCAAAATGTGTGCCCTCCGTTTTGTTCTTACATTAACTCGACATAATCGGTTGCAATACTGGTATACTGGTATAAAGTATGCCCCCCTTTTTACGGCTGCATACAGATATATTAATCACATAATTAGTTACTTGCTAAAACTAGTGTTAATTTCTATTTGTCTGCTTTTATTAGAATGCTGTCAAAATTAGAACCTGTTCGGTGAACCCACCATTACTGAAAAGGTTCTATTTGGTTTTTCAGTCCTTTCGTCTTTTACTTTTTTCGGTATACTCTATAAGTCGATTGGAGCAACTAAGTTATTGAAGTTTCACTGCCGAAAATCTCCTTCCCATCCCATTTTTATTTCAGTCAGTTTTTAATCACCTTGTCACTTGTAGGCAAGAAGAGCAATACTACTAATTGATCTTGCACATGCTATAAAGCGGGAGATCCCTCCAAATATTCTTATTAGTTCCACCCCCCACCCCATAAAAGTAATAACTGAACGAGTGACAACTTCTGGCTGGCGCGGCTTTGAGCAAGTTTTATTGACCCGGAAAAGGTATTCCGGTGTGAGGTTTGCGAAATTAAAACCGCGATCAATTGGGCGTCTACTCTACGAGGTTTTTTTTAGAATACAAGCTTGGCGGAGATATGTTATTTAGTTTATATTTGTCCAGTTTCTGAGTTAGGTAGTAGACGGACAATCAGCCAAAAATATAGGCGGGTGCAAGTCCTTCATTCGAGAATGAGTACATCCAGATCCATTTGCATGCCGAAGCAAGCAAGCTGTCATTCCCCCCCCACTCTGCTACATATTCTTCACTGTGCCCTCCTGTCTGGATCTAGGTCACTCAGGTTATCAATCCAGGGGTAACAACGACAGCATTTCATGACGAGAAGTCGTTAGAAACTGAGGCATTTTTGAAAACGTGCAGAGGTAAAAAGTTAAGCCCGCAATAAAAAGTCTGGAAGATTATCTTTGTTTAGCCACTGTAAGAGAAACAAACTGCGGCCGATGAGACTACATACCTTGGGAAAATGTCAAGGTATCACGACCGGAACACCGGTATTAAAAGATTGTGCGTTTAGGATGGGCTGCAAATTGTGTTCACAATCCCAAGGGCCGAATCTCAAAGCAGGCGGCTGACTACGCATTTTAAATTAAATCTCTGCTGGATGCGGCAGCAGTCTCCAATGATCTGTGGGCCAGAGATTTGGTGTTCTCTAACTGGCATGGAATTGGATTCCTGGCATGAAAATAGTCTCCAGCCCATCTTAGCTGCAACATAGCTCCTCACTGAACACCAACAGTTCTGTCATCTTTCGCAACACTGTCAAGTCCGCCGTTGACAGTTACAGCACCGCGAGTGCAGTGAGTGGCCTACCTTATAACATATTAACCGAAATCTTGAAATGTGTTTAGGACCATGAAGGTTTACTTTGCTTTTATTGTAATTTTTCTTACCATACAGCCTAGTCTGAAGATATTTCAGCCATGTCTGAATTCCAGCTTTTAAGTAAGCTCCTTTTCGACTGCCACTAAAAATTTTACTACAGAAAACGACTAGTGGAACAGTGTGCTTAGTTTCCGTTGATTCGTGGTGCCCTTAAAAATCCATATGTTTGGTAGAAAATATACCCAAAAATAATTGCTGAAGGCTGTGGGGAATGCAAAAAATGCGTGATAATTTTTTTCAACACAAATGATAATTTTGCAGTATTTTTATATCCGGAGGATACTTTTTCCACATGGCAGTGACGCTCACCAAAAAACGATGGTTAACTCTGCGTGCAAGGGAATGAAAAAAGACGTCGCGATGACCGTTGCTCCGAGAGTGTTCGAACTGCTTGAAACCCCTAAAGGGATTAAAAGTAGGATGGTTCAAAGCTTAAACGGTAAAAATTCAAATTAGTAGTCGAAAAAACAAAAAAAGATCAGGGCTTAGAAATTATAAAGTTATTGATACCTAAACTTATGGATTTCCGCGGGTAAATCTTTGAGTATCAAAACATTTTGGACCAATTTTCCTGGTACCTCTGATGAGCCCTTCATATTTCAACAAAGTTCGAAAGTTTTGTTACATGCATTTCGCAGGGTATTGGTACTGAGAATGCCGGGGTCAGTGAGAGTATTTGTGGAAATGGAATCAGCTCGCCGTACAACTGGTACGCACTGATTAAGACAAGTCAAACCCCACGATTCCATAATAAATAGTTCGTCATCTTAGCAACTGTAACAGATATTATCTTTCCAAGGAAGGAGAATGAATTTATTTTTGAAGTTTTGGGTGCCATTGCACGTCATCATGTTTCCATCACTTCGCGTAAATTATTTTCTGTGTGAAATTTTTGCTCTTCATTTCTCGGGTGATGCGTATTTTGGGTTAACTTGCAGGTATAATGGCCAAACATACAGCTACACAGCTGCTTCTGTTACTGTTTCCGTTTGTCTGTTTCCAGGCAATCCGGATAAATCCCTTTCCATATTTTAACTGAACATTTATTTTTCTTTCATAAGCGTGTTCACTACAGGTTAAAGCATCAAGGTAGTTATAAGTTTTAATGTTTGTGGTTCTCGGATAATTTGAGGCTCTCGACGCTAACCGAGTGTGTTACTCTGGGTGTGCTTTAAACAACCTGCGTATATTTTAAACTAGCTGCAATTTGCCAATCGGAGTGTGTATTTGGTGTGGTGCCCGCCGTTTAATAAAACATGTCTTTCATTGAATAAATGAGCCGGGAAATAATGACTTCGAATAATATGTACAGAGTGGGAGGTAAGAAATCGCTCGTGCCACTTTTCTTCTGAAAACTCTTCTCATCCTTTTATGTACTATTCGGTTACTCGGCAAAGCATGCATGAGTAACAAAAACGTTTCTGATATGAACTCTCAGCGTTCCGTTGCCCTTATTGTCTTAATTTTATTTTGCTTACATCAAAATTTTATTTTTTATTTTTGGAGTGTCTACTGTAAGTTCTAATAATATAAAAACTCTAGCGATGTATGATTGTGTGGCTGGCTATGCAGTCCAGTACAATAACGTCCAAGAAGCAACAGACGTATATGCTGTAGTTACAGAGTAGTGATGAAAGTGAAGAGTTATGCTGACCAACTGAAGGCGCTTGACGACGGTTTTTTTCACGTGAATTTTGGACACATTCGCACTAGCAACCAACTGGTTTGACGCGGTACTTACGTTGCTCTTCTATCTGGTTCTGTCTTCGTATCGTGATCAACTAAAAACATACTAGGATTGGTAAACAACCATGATTGCCGACCTTTGTTACTGCACATTTCAAATATTTAGCAAATACAGCTTTAGTAGGGTGCGTTGACAGATTTGAATGACTCATTTCATCCACTCGGTGGCCTCGGACGCACGGCTTAGTCAATCAGGTCATAGATAAAATGACCTTAAAATTTTGTTTTTCTCATCAGTTTGATCCTGCCTTAGATTCATCTCGTGGCATCCTTTATCCGTTAATAGTGTGAAATCTAGTCTTGTAGAGCGTAGGCTGATTTTTTTCATGGTATCGACCGAATTTCCTACCACGAGAACGTCTGGCCACCGACTCTTCTGGCCTGCAAATTGCACAACAAAAACAGCTGGAATTCATACAAATCCTTTAAAGTTCTTAATGTCTAAATCTTCTCTAGATTTTTTCAAAATTTTGCTCACAGGGGTGTTGTCAAATGAAGACCTATGTAACTGGAGTTTTAGATAGCTTTGAGGGTCTTCTCCGCTTTTATTGGTTAAATCTTTCGTGCTATTTTGCTGCCCTTGCACTACCCGGTGCTCGTTCATGGCAGGCTCATGTTCATGTTGGATCTAGCCGATCTCGCCGATATCACGGGTTATGCATCGTTTCACGTGAAGATATACGACAACAGACCTGGAGAGCTTGATCCAGTCTCCTTCAGACCTCGTACCGCGACCACCTCACTAATTTATTAAGTCTGACTATGTTCTTATAGCATTGTCGCGGCAAGTGCGGATCGTTTCATTCGGTGCACGTCACCCGATAAATTGTTATCATTCAAGGTTTACTACGCATCTTCAGCTTTCACATGCTTTTGCACTCTAAGGTTATCCACAAAAGATGACTGAAACGGCTTCAGCGCCACACAGCCTTTTCGAGGAATTGTTGATAAGGTATTTAGAAAAGATGAACGACAGCATATGACCTTACTAAACGTCCGGTTAGATATCAAATGGTTGGAAACCGTAGTTACAGACCAGCACCCGCGTATTAATCGAACCGTAGTGCACCTCAATAATGGCGAGGATTTTTGCCGACAAACCTAACTCCCTTATCCATTGTGAGGACTCAAGGTCGACAGGCTCAAACGCCACAGCACCAAAGTGCCAATTGTTAATAGACAGCGGAGTATTATGCCGCTGTATCGATATTTAGTCTGCTTTTACATTCACACAGGAGCCGGCTTGACTGCGCTGATGACGGGTTTCTCGCCCTTCGATACGGACTACAGAGCAGGGCCATTTTTGAGACCCAGAGCCTTGGTTTTTTGCGCTATCCCTTTTTGAAAAAATGTTTTCGAGTCAGGCGTTTTAAACGAGGAGGTTTATTTGTGGGTGGGAGGTCGAGTCTGCATGGCAGCCTGGTTCTTAGCGACCCGATGTGTTCACGAATGGTGGGTAGTGGAATGCCCTCTGTGAAGGATGTTTACAATCTACCGGGTCTGCCAAACAAGCATTCGTGGATATGTAGCGATGTTGCTGTCATGGCGCTGAAGCCTGAGGTCTGTAACGCATACTATCTGGTAAAATATCACAAATCCCGATAGTTCCATTAAATCTCTCTTAATTAGGTCCATACACCGGCTCTGTCTTGCGGCACGGTTATATATTCCAAACTTTAGGACACAACCGCGAACAAACGATCCGGACTGTTATTAAAATTTGTCCCTTCTCAACCTTACGAAGAAACCCCATGCATTATAACCGATAAAGTTATTTTACAAAACTAGAAAACTAGGCTGCCACTATCCATGCTATTGGCACATATTAAACAAAGTTGTTCAAACACGATTTTCACAACCCACATCAAAGATATCTCCTGATCTCATCGCTGCCGGCATGTACGTTCTAATCAGTGAACATATCGCTCCAATAAAAACGACATTTATGTTGCTTCTTCTAATTTTGATAAACTCTGCATGCGTTCGCATATTTTAACCAGGCTCCTCCGGGCCTAAATTATAAAAAAAATTTGTTTATTTGGTAGACTTCATCGCAGTATACACAGTAACTAAATGTGGTGCCCAACAAACAAATGTGGCAGTCGTAGAATCCCTGTCGTCTAAATAAATGAGTACTTGTTTGAGTAGTTAATTTCTGGTCATTTCTGCCTTATTAGTCGTCGTCAGTCATCTGGACCAAATCCCAGGTATTATGATCTAGGATCCCTATCCGAGTTCTTTGGTCATTGAGCGTTAAGTCAAACGCTCTGCCACTGAGCTACGACCCATTTTTCTCTTGGTTGTGATCGGAGATATTTGCTGTTGTAGTTTAGGGCTCCAGGCGTTGTGCGACATTCCCCTTCGACGATTAAACTTAGTCTTCTTTTGAAACGTCGGGCAATGTAACCATGATTGTCAATTGGCCGACTGCCCTATTGACAATCCATGAGAGGCAATTCTTTTTCCTTCTCAAAATTACTTAAACAAGACTTAGTTAACTCCCGAGTACGTCTCGGTTTCGGCTCTGCCTTGAAATGCAACCATTTTTTACCAATAGGCGTAGTTAAAACTGATCACGGGCTCATTTCAGATACAACAATCTGTGAAGTTGACTTTATGGAAT
>JAYGXS010001881.1:0-12044 GCA_036362985.1 Ligula intestinalis | reverse complement strand
TTCCCGAAAACCACTTCAGTAGTGGATAAAAGCATACCCAGTCAAAATCTGCTACAGTAAATAACCTGTTTACCGGAAATTTTCGAATGCGTTTTCAATCAGGAGAGAAAAACTGCCGATGTAGAGAGTGGGGCAATAGTAGCTTATGTAGGCCTACTCATATACCCCTAGTCCCAACATGTTGTCCTGCAAAAGTGGTGGTTATAGAGTTTTGTGGGGTGGGGAAATATGATAGACAGAGAAGGAAATTTTTAGAAGTAAGTGTAAATTGAAAAACAATGTAGTCAAAGTTGCTTCTCGCAGTCGCTGGGAGATAGTTGTTCCGCATGCAAATTGAAGGTATGCGCGGCGCTTAGCGCCGCGGACTATACTAATCCAACTCCAGAATGGTAATTTGGACCACAGGTAAGTTGAAGTAGACGACCTCCTAACCACCATTTACATTTTTCTGGAAATTCGAGAAACCTGCAATTTGATAATCGAGTAATTCCGCAATAAGTTAAACGATAATACAGATTAGGAAAATTTACAGCTATAAATCAACAAAACTTCTAAATGCAGTAAAATAAAAATGCATTTAGCATTTATTAAAGTATGTTCCACTGCGTGTCCTAATTTTCCGCCCATAAAACCCGATAAACACCGTTTTCGTAGGAAAACGTGCAGGGAGCAGGGATTAATGAGTGGGCCAACATAAGCTACTGTTGCCTAGAGTGGTAATAGTACTGGTCGTACAACATAATTTCAAAGTTTTTAGGACGCGACTGGCGGTTGGCCCTTGGCAAAACCTATTTTCGGTCGCCGGCAAAAACTTCAATGAATTTTCTCCCCCCCCCATTTATTTTCAGTGTGCGCGCACTTGCTGCCAACAGTTCGACCGTCGCTCTCAGCGATGTCCACCACGACCTTTAGCAAGCTAAAGCAACGCGACGACTCCTGTGGGGTTGTAGTGAAAGTAGAGTCGTGGAGAATCTACCTCCTCACCCTCTCACCAGTCCCACATCCGGTGTCAAGACGAAAGTGGCGAATTTGAGTTGACCCAATTGTGAGAAAAACTCGAGGCGTTCGGCGGGATTTGAACCCGCGTATTAGAGCAGGCCTTTACCGGAAGCCAACGCTCTAACCGCTAAGCTACAAACGTCCCACCTCACGTCATGAACTTAATCACACTTAGGTTGATATTACCCGCCAAATTTACCACCCGTATGGAATTCACCAATACGGAACAGAAAGCTGACTGCCCAAACAGGCTGTCCTTAGCAATCATCTTGAATCCACCAGAATGACTGCTAGACTGACTTAATTATTAGGAGGTTTAGCAGATTTTCTTCCTTTGAGTCGGTCCAATCGTAAAAAACTCGAGGCGTGTGATTAAATTAATGGCACGAGGTTGGGCGTTTGTAGCTTAGCGGCTGGAGCGTTGGCTTCCGGTAAAGGTCTTCTCTAATACACGGGTTCAAATCCCGCCTAACGCCTCAAGTTTTTCATAATTGGGTCAACTCAAATTAAGCACATCTGCCAAACCTCCTAGACCGTGAATATTGTGTGCGAAGCACATCACAACACGCGCCACAAAAACACCACCTCGCTAGGTAGGCTCCCGCCTGGAAGCGCCATAAAAGCCACATTAAGGAGCAGTCATTGAGCCTGACTCAGCCCGCAGTAAGCCACTCCACACACAGGACACACTAGACCGACTGCGGTGTCCATGTTATTCCGTCAGTGGCAGTCCTCCTAGCCACAGGTATTAGCGCATCAGGTTGATTATAGTGAGGAAAACAAATGCGCCAAGAGTGGACCTCACTGACCACAAACAACAGGCCATTGCCTAGGTGATCGGTCGCGTGAGGTGAGATGTTCACTCGATACTGATTTGCTGCCACATGCCAGCTTTTCACCCTTTTTTCAGAACTTACGTACTACGTATTATTTTTATTTATTTCGCGTCTGTGTGCATTTGCAGGTCTACTTCAATCGCGGCATGCTGAAGAAGGCTGGTGTTTTGGGCACGGCGGCTGTGAAACTGGACGGCCTTATTTCGTCGGCCACTTCTACTGCCTGTCATGATCTGATGGATGGTCGAACGGCGGTCGGAGGCATGCTTGAGATAACCCTGCGTCTACGCTCGCCGTTGTCTGTAAGCCGAGCCTTATTTTGTCCTGTCTATCTCCCCATCTCTCCGCTCAGCCTCCACTCCATCTTCGCTTGGTGTTGCCACCGGAGCGTAGCAGCAGTTGTGATTAGGGTGGCCGGGTTGCAAACAAGTCCACCAGAACTGCTGGCCTGGAAACGTGTTGTGAGGGGCGACCGGCAGGACAGAAGCCTCTGCATGAAAATGATAGATAGGCGACGTCTTGTAGCAACCCGTGATTGGGTGGAGGGCAGCGTTCTGCGCTTACTGAAGGCGGCAGAGGCTGGAAGAGCTGATCGTAGAAGACTTGGCCAGCGCTACGAATGTGATCGTCAAAGTCTCTTTCGCACAGCCTCAGGATGTACCTGATAGAGCCTTGTTGACCTTGGTGCAGCGGCTCACTTTGCCTGCGACCTCCTTGGCATGATCCGCAAACGTGAAAAGCAGATCGAAACGCATACCAAGGAGTCTGCGCTTACGCATAACTGGTAAGGACGGACCGTTGACGATGATGGCCGGATGACGATTGGACTCCTTTGGGTCCATCGTGAGAACAGTGACGGATAACTTTCGTCGTGTGTTCAATTGGTGTTGCCAACGGTGGCGGCAGATCAGAGTGGAGCCTCCTTTTTCATCCCTAGAACTCATTCAGCGCTCCCCTCAGTTGCAACTGATAATCATGTCCATCACGACGTGACGCAAATTTATAACCCCCAACTAACCTTCAAACCAGACTGACTACATAACTGTATGAGCACTTTGAAATGCTAACTGTTGTTTGCAAATTTCTCTCAAGTCTGCCGACGAACTGGAGATCCAGTGTCGAAAATTTACTCAATAAACTTACTTATTTCCCAAAGGATGCCTTTCCATGACAATACATTTCTTGGGATGGCTGCCTTTCGGTTTACACGAAGCAGTTGTTTTTGTTCGTCTGGAAAGACCACCATAGGTAAAAATTTGCTAGGTAAAATTTGCATCCGTTTTTCTGTTCATTTTCGGTGCCCTGAAATGTCGAGGCATATTTTATAGAAAATATGCCCAAACTAACCTAACCCGATATGCATTTCAGAATTTCGATTAAAATGCCTTAATTTCGGTCACTGACCGTATCTAAACTGTTCACGGATCCACTTCATCGCACGTATATGCCACCTCCGTGTGTTATTTGCTGTTTCCTGGTGCCTGGAGTTAGTACATTTGAAGGTACTAGGCATCGTTTTTGTACATGCAACACATATATTACTAGAAGGTTACACACGTTTTGAAAATAAATGTTGATGCCAGTAGAGAGTATAGCAAGGTCCCCTGAAGGATCCAGAATAACGTTAAATAAATAGGTATAATCGTAATCTGTAAGAGCAAGCTGACGTTGGGGAATCCACCCTCGCCGCAAATCACCGCATTCCTCGTTATGATAAGTTTGATGCGCGCACTGCGTGGTCTTCGTCATCTCTTCTTCTTCTGTCACACTAAAGATTACCCCTTTTTGATTCTGCTTAAGCGACAGTTTTTTGATTTCTTCAGGGGCCGGCTTTTCATACCGTGACCAAGCCCTGGCTAATCATTCATTCATCGCGGCCAAATACAGCATCAGCGGCAGTAGCAGCACCAAGAGCAGCAGCGGCGCAGCACCTACATCCCAAGTGACGAACAGAAGTCCCCGAGAGCGAGCTTGTCTATTGGACACCGGCTGGCCGGAAACGACTGTGTCTCCCTTAGTAACCTCCTCCCACCACTACTTCTGCCCTTCCTGCGTCTTTCCTGTATACCGACGTGTTTGTGTCTGCATATTCAGATGCAACACAACTGGCACTCATGCGCTTGTTTACCCGCACGCGTTTCGAATCTTCTGACCCTCTTTACCGGCAGTAATTGCCGCTTCTTTTGTATACAATATATATCTTCTAATGACAAAAAAGGAGACCAGAAGCGCCATTTATGGCTTGCTAGCCCTCATCCGCAATTTGTAGCCAATCTCAGGGGTCACGACTAACTTGAGGCAATAGATATCGGCATGTGGTGTCAGGTAGTCGATTTTCCCACTCGAGGAGCAAACATACTCGACCTAATTTTTTGTAGGGGATGCGAACCACTTTCAGTGTCATCCTTAGACAGACTTGGGAGTTCAGACCATCTTACAGTTGTTAGTGAACTGGAACTGGAGGCGGAAAAAACATTTTCCCAAAAGTATAGTCTTTATCATGACTTCCGATCAGCAAACACGGCTGACCTACTGGCACATCTAAACGCTCTCGACTGGTCTGAATTTTTTCCAATGTTCGGATATAAATGTTTGTACCGATGCACTGTACAAAGTGTTGGATCCACTCATCCTCCACATTGTCCCCCGTAAGAAAGTAATACATGTCAAGGATAGAGTGTACCTTCCTCTGTCTTTCCGTCGTAGGCTGCGTAAACTCTCTCGTCGTTTGCATCGGCAAAACGCCACTTCCGTTCTGCCCTTGATCACATTGATCTTCGAGCAGGCTAAGAAGCTCTCCGGAGAAAAGCAGATAGCCAATGAGGCCCACTTCGCTGAAAATCCTTCCCTTAATGTTGCGAAACTCTTTTCGCGTACAGTAAAAGCGCAGAGGAAAACGCAACACCCCATACTTCAAGATGCTTTAGGAAACCCCATAGCTGACGCTAAGTTGACCGCCGATAGCTTCAATGCGTTCCTATCCAAAACGTTTAGTGAAAGCTCGTTCGCTGCACCTCCGGCTATCCAGGCTTCGACGGGTACCATACTCGAAACCATAAGTTTTACCCTCTGAGATGTGACTGTAGCCATTCGTCGTTATTGTCAATCTTATAGTCCAGGACCAGATGGCGTCCCAGTTAGCCTTCTAAAAGCTGAAGCGAATGATATCTTTCTGTCTATTCTTTGTAAGGTATTTAATCTTGCTCTTGAGAGCGAAACCTTTCCTTCGTTGTGGAAGGAATCGCACATAATGCCTATTGGCAAGCATGGCCGATCGACGTCATTCGAAAACTTTAGGCCAATAACTACACTTCCCGCTGCCTCGAAGATCTTGGAGACCTTAATAAAAGAAAAGATGATGCGTCGCTTGACAGAGAACAACCTGCTCAATACAGCTCAACCTGGCTTTCTTGAGAAACGATCTTGTGGCACCTGTCAGCTCTCTTTCTTTGATTATGTGCTGCAATCTAGAGACAGCGGTTTTGCCACTTATAGCGTCTATTTGATTTTACTGAGGCCCTTGATCGGGTCGATCATGACCTCCTCCTTCAGAAACTGGCCTCCTTTGGCATAGGTAGCAAGCCTCTGAACTTCATATCTTCCTATTTGGATGCTCGCACACAACGAGTAAAAATTTCCAATGTTATCTCCAACCCTACGCATGTGAGGAGTGGAGTTATACAGGGTAGTGTACTGGGTCCGCTCCTATTTTGCCTGTTTGTCAACGACGTTTCAGCTTGTGTTCAGTATGGCAGACCCTTCATGTACGCTGATGATTTAAAAGTCGCTTATCGATATAAACCGGCAGATCGCAAAATCGTGCTCGAGTTGATAAAAAAGGATCTTCAAGCCTTCGCCTAGTGGTGTTGCACATGGCGCCTCACCCTTTCATGGCACAAATGTTCCGTTATGGTTGTTGGCGACGATCATCAACCGGAAATAAGCATTGACGGCACGAACTATATTTCCCAGGAGTTATCAAGGATTTGGACATATCCTACTCTAATAGTCTCAATTTGTCAGAGCACTGTGCCCTGGTAGTCTCGAAAGCACGCCGAACCACCGGATTTATCCTTAGAAATTTTAAGACTTTAAAAGTGAGAACTAGCCTTTATTATATGTACGTGAGACCTAGTCTTGAATACTGCTCGCTTCTATTTAGTTTTCTGCGCACTAATGAATGGAGGAAAATAGAATCAGTGCAGCAATTCTTCACTAGAAGAGTTTTCACTACAGAACACCATAACTTAGCCTACTGTTTAAACTTTTGAATGGTCAAACCTTTAATCCTCTTATTACAATAATGCAGCTTGAGCACTTTCGACGCGCCAGTCATCGAGACGTATTTTTATTTCTTCCTATGGCACGCACAGTTAAGTACCGGCAATTCTTTTCAGTAAATGCCATATCAATCTGGAATAAGCTGCCCAAAAGTATTAAAACCCAGCAAAACTACCCTATGTTTAAGAGAGCTATAACTAGTTTTCTACATTCAGGACAACTTTCACGAATTTTGGGTGCTGACTCGATGGAATCTCTCTTTCACTCTGATGGCGTTCGTGGACTTTGAACCCCGCCAGGCTTCATGCTGAAGATAATGCTGCTGAAGCAGCAGGCCGCAGTCTGCTAACCCTTCAGCCAATAGCGCGCAACTTTTGCCGACAACCATTGAAGGAAGACTGAGAACACTGTGTTCTTGTGCCAACCCTCTCCGTCTGGAACTAATGTTTTTAAACGATATGAAACAGTTCTCCTGCTGATGAGTCAACTCAGCTTACAACTGTACATTTATTCCGTTTGTATCATACCCTCGAAGGCAGGTTTTCTTCACTTGAAACAAATTCTCTATCTCGCCCAGTATTGACAAAACAAAAATTCTGAAACAAAACTAATACTGGCTGCAACATAGGAGTTTGTTTTAGTTTTTTTCCGGTCTTCGAGGTGTTGGAAGGCGCCCAAGAGGTGCATTACCAACTCTTTACAGTTGCCTATAAACTGGCATAATAAACATATTATTATTATGTCAGTGTTGACATCTCCCCCTCCCCCGTCTTTCATGCATACATACAATCAATGTACTTGTTACGGCTGCGATCACAACTGATTTATCCAGCATCTAGTACAGTCCGCAAGTTTCGTCCCCACACGTAACTACCCATGGCAGCAGATTTGCACAATCGAATATATTCTATTCGCCAACGCGGACAAAGGGGGAGCGAACACCTAGTGTCTAAGAACCACTTGCATATCCTGCTGTACTGATTACAGCCAGCTGCCTCCCCCATTGCGACGTGTTCAGTTTATTTGCGATGTTGGTCTGAGGGCAATAGCACTGAGCTCACGAGATGGACGATAAAGTAAGTATCCGAAACGCCTCAGTCGCCTTTCTTTAATGACCTGGCTGATCCTTGAGGTATTTTCGCAACAACTGTAGCCAACTCATTTGAGATAAGGTCAGTTTCGAGAGACGGTCATCAAACAGTAGTGGTAGTGAATGAATGCAGGTATTTCACCGACCTAGTCAAGGAACAATAGTGGTAGTCTTGTGTTAGTCCGCCTTGCCGGTGTTGGACGTGTGAACTGTGACTTGCCCGTTCGTTGCTGACCACATTTGGTCTTCCGGAGGTTGGCTGCTGGTGGGCTGGCGTGACCTTCGTCCCTTCTGCTGTCAGCGTAGTTGTAGGCGAGTCAGTATGCTTGCTGGCCACCCCCACATCACCCGGCAGACTGATCACTCGTTGCTTTTCGCTTCAGTTGTTGTTTGTCTCGCGGCTGTGACGCTGAAACAGTGTTTGATATTGGTCCCGTGACCTCCGACCTCCACTCTATATTCCGTGCGCGTTAGCTCTCGGTCCTGCTTACTTGTTTGTCCTACTGGCTCTGGCTTATTTGTTCATTGTGCAAAGCGCTTGGTAGGCAAGGTTCAGGTCGATAGTTCTGTTGATAATGCCGGTGGAGGAACAACTTTCCACCACTAGCCTGGCCATTTTCTCATTGGCCCTACCGATCACCCTAGCTTTCTCATAGGCGAATTCGTTTTTGAGCTGTTGCAAATGGCCATAGAATAAGGACAACTTGTCCTCACGAATGATTGCAAGTAAATGTTCGTGCAATCTTGTGCCCAGACGTTTACCCATCTCTCCAACATACCTAACCTCACAGTTTTTGCATGAGAGGCTGTAGACTATGGCTGACTACTCAGTTGCTGGCAGTTGGTCTTTGGGTTTCATTTTATTATTGTCTGATTGCGAAATCTGGTCTATGCGCCACTCCAATCCCAAAGGATTGCAGGCTTCGTGCAGTCACCTCTGAAACGTTTTTCACGTAGAGATGGCGAGCCAGAATTTTGGCTTTTCTTCTTCGCTCAACTGATAAGCGCAAGGCTTCTTGAGGCGCTTGCGGATAAAGGACTTCGGATACCGTTGGCTTTGAAAAAAGGGCATGTAAATACTTCATCTCCTCCTGCTTTTCACGGTCCTTGCTACGATGAGTTTGAACACGTCAAAAGAAGGTTCTGACATATCTGCGTTTGTGACCAACAGGGTAGTTGGTTTGGGAGTAAAGAATGCGCCTGGTGTATGTTGTCTTACGGTCGACCGTTGTCTTTATCTTCCCAACTGCCAGTTTTGTTACTTTGACGTCAAGGAAGGGAAACTAAAACGTTGACTTCTTCCATGGTGAACTGGATGTTGGGAAAGCTCGAGTTCAACAATGCCTTAAAAGCTTGACCGTGGCTCCGCTTTAGTATGACGAATGTGTCATTAATGTATCTGGCCAAGAACTTTGGGGGGTTCAAGCCGAAGACAAGTTGTTCAAGCCTCTGCAGAACTGCTTCGGCAATGAGTCCAGACAGAAGGGAGCCCATCGGTGTCCCCTTCTTCTCTTCGTACATTTGGCCGTGGAATGTAAAAAAGGTTTTACCACGCAGTTCGAGGAGCTAATGATGTGCGCTCGTTCGAGTTGCTTCTCAGTCTCGTCATATTTTTAACGAAGAAGGCCGTTTATAGTGTTGATAGCCAGTGCAGGTGCGATGGAGGGCTTCCTCTGCATGTAAAACTTTAGTTTACCTAGTACGCCCGATTTCCACTTTTTCGGAATTTTCCACTTCGCGAGCAAAGCTGGTAGTTCTATAAAACGTTATACTTCTTCATAAATCACAATTTGCTATCTTGTGCAGATTGACCATTACCTTACTGCTGTGAGACTTTGGGGGCCACAGGTTTGGCTGCGTTTGAATAAGAGAGAGTTTCTTTTAAAAACCATTGAATTACATGCGACAGTGCATCCACTGCTATTCCTCCAAACCAGCACATGATAGTTATTAACCGAAAGTTCCTGGCCCCCGTACGGCATTTATGCACAGGTGTGACCGTGATGTACCTGAAAGGCATAGGAAACTCAAATTGAAGTAGAAGGAAGGTTGAACACCGGATAAAATTGTTTATTATTCTGAGCTTTCAGGCTCTTGCAGTAATCTATCATCAGAGATAAATTAGGAAATGCACTTTTGAGGTAAAAGCATTTGGCATTCATTATCGGAAAAAGATGTCCTGTGTCCGCGGGTGAAAGTCGATGCAGAAAAATCCAATTTGGTAGCAAAAACGAATGCGCAACCGTTGTTATAAAAAGCAGGCTGTAATGAAGGGTGTTTAGTCTGAGCAGCAAAAGAGTGTGGACATTTACAGTAGACGTCACGGATCAAGCAGCATTTCGACATAAGCGAAAGATTGATACTCATTCGCCAATCGTTATGGACTCAGATTATGATACTGATTATCATGTTGTCTTTAATCAAAATTTTTCCGCCATGATAGAATGCAGGCTTTTTAATGAGCTTCATTTTGACTTCCAGCAAAAAGTATATATTTTAGCATGGATTTTGACTGCCTTTACAAATTCAAATATATTTAATGGAAAAAGATCACGGAATAATTATTTCTTGTGCCTGTTTGTTAGCACATTACGCCCACGTTACATTATTTACTCAAATAAAGGGTAGCTTTTGGTTATAAAACGTTGATAATTATGAGCTCTTTAACAATTTTCAGGTGCTTATTCACAATACATCGTATGCGTCACTTTATTAATGCTGCCAATACTGCATTAAATTTGTTCCACACATTTTTCAGTATTTAAAAAAAAGATTTAACTTCTTCGTGCAACACTAGGCGAAAGCTTCCTTTTCCGTAAACAGGATGTACACAGTGCTCCGTATTTAAACCGCGAATGCGAGTGTAGCAGTCACTAGGTTAGAAAATTATTCGGATTTTTAGCAACTTTTTTATAACTGAAATCTTACCTTTCGTTGACTTTAAAATGTAAATTGAGCGAAATATTTTCCATTAAAAAAACAAGAAGTACTATTTTCGTGCATGTTTTCCATATGTTTTAATTTATAAAGACAGTCAAATTAATGATTAAAAGGCATACTACTGAAGTAGCCAGTTTTCACCATATATTCTTTTTGCTGGCATTCAGAGCAAAGTTCACTAAATAGTCTGCATCCTATCATGATGGAGTAAACTTCACAATCGACTACACGATAATCAGTATCACAACCTGAGTCAATACAGAATATCAATCGTTCGTCTATGTCGAAATTTTGCGTGATCCGTGGCATCTACTGTAAATAAAAAATAAAGGTCCATCATACGATGAGCAGTTGCTTTGTATAAATAAAAGCTTAACTTACTGCTATATTCGTTTTCGTAGAGGTATTTATACCTTTTCTCTTATGCCCACGGAGAAGACGTTGCGGACAGCTCTCTGTTTCTTCAATGCGATAGTGATGATATTAAAAAAATGTTCCTCATTTACCTCACCCATCATGAGCGCACCCAACAACCCGACTGCATGCGACTGCATTTAGTCTACTTGGTGTTAGTTGAAACATTTTTGCTAACCAGAATTTTACAATTTTTACAGTTCACGCTTTAATCAATAAAATTCTTTAAAAAAGTTCATTAATGGTAGGTTTGAAGCTGAAAAGTAAAGGCGACATTTCCAGCTCTGTTGACCTCGATTCGTGCTCGATGCGACTTTGGATAATTTAGAATAATTCGATTTTTGTTAGAATTACCAAATTGCATTTCCTTTCTAAAATTTTGTTAGAATAACCTTTTTGGGTACAGTGTTAAGCATTAATTTTATATGCAGCTGTCAATGAGTTGCCATTAAATCGACATAGGCATTTCCAGAAATACGTCAATCATCAGGCATGTGTTACCGTCTCAATACGATTTTCCAGCTGACGCACATTTCAGAATTTCAAACAGCATTTGCGGCACTTGTTTATTAAGTAATTTATCAGCGGAACAGCGTTCAGCCTGCCAGCCCATTCGGGAACTGGGATCCTCAGGCCCAACTGCAGGTTTTATACGCATAGAAAAGGCAAGTATAAGAGGGGTTTTTAATGCATATAACCCCGATTTTTTTTAGGCAGGAATGCCCACTAGATACGACTAGTGCTAGTCTTGCCACAGATGGAGTGTGAAACATACGCGCCAGCTAAATACACATGGTTGTGACGCTGGCTCAGATTGTATGTAACTGCGCCCGTCCCACATTAGGCGCCCGATCAGCTAGGCAGTGTTCTGTAGGTAACGGTGGTTGGGTGAATGAGGTTGACCCTCTGCGCACTTATTTTCTCACTAGAATCAATCTGATGTGCTTAAGGCTCTTAAGGTACGCTAAGCTCGTGGCTTGGAGTGTTGCCAACCCGGACACCGCAGTCAGGCCAGTTGTGGAAAGTGGCTTGCTGTAGCCTAAAAATCAGCTTCAGTGACTCCTTCTTAATGTGATATTTATCACATACCCAGATGGGAGCCTATCTAGCAAGGTAGTTTTTTTGTGGTACGTGAACCTCGCTTGCGTCGTCCATCATCTGTGATCTACTTTTACATCGGGTACAGGTGTGGCAGTGTTGAGGCGGAGGGCGTCAATTCTCCGCCAGTCTGCTTTTTAATTGCAATGCCACAGAATCATCCTTTTACACCAGCATGCTGAATTTTGAAGTGTACATCGTCGAATGCAACGCTCGGACTCTCGCGTTTTTGCTTAAGAAGGGCTGCTAGGGCTGATACGGGGTGTGTAAAAGTGACCGGAGTCAGCCGTGACTATCTATCTGAAGAGTCCACAGCTTAGGTGTGTGGCTTGCTTGATTGGAAAGAACTGGCCAACCCAGTAGTTTCCCCTTGTCTTTCGCAGTAA
>JAYGXS010001880.1:0-12047 GCA_036362985.1 Ligula intestinalis | reverse complement strand
TTTAAGAGATGTCTGCATAACTTCAGCTAACCTTCTCATAACTCCTACCACCTCCTTGACGGTTCAACACTCCAGAGTCAGGTCGGCTCGTTCACCGGTAATAATATTGACCGTACTACACCCAAAGAAAATCAAGCCTTATCAAAAGTGAACAGAAATCGCATAGACTAGTGAAGACTTCTTGTTTTGCCCAACAGACATTATTGACAACGAAACAAGGTGAGGATGCAAAGTGTTGTGACAAGTTGTTTGCAGCGCTTATTGACTATTGCTGTGCTTCCAGTGATATTTACATCCAGGCTAACATGACCACTTTGCGCGGTCACCACCTAAAACTACGCCCAAGCGGAGTATGGATCGATGGAGGTAAATCTTGGCAACGGAGGGGACGGATAGATGAAGTGCTCTTAGTCTGGATGATGATCTTTCCCCTTGTAAAAGTGCAAACTTGGCATGCTCAAGGTTCATTCATTCCAGCAACGGTCTAATCCCAGAGAGATAGCTGAACACATGAAATCATGCTACTTTAAATATATGAGTGGTCATTTATATTTACTCTTTATGATCAAAGCATGGCTGCTACTTTTCGTTTGCAATTAAGTAAACCACCTCTTTTTGCCTTTGTCTTATGTATCAATGCTTTTTAGTAGCCACTTTGTACCCAACAGCGACCTCGGAGCACCTTCCCCTAATAAAGCCCAACTGAACAGAAGAGAGCAAACTCAAACTACGGATACCTATAATACGGAACTCCTACTGAGTGGGGCTTCCACAGGGCGTCTAGGAGTACAAAATCAATGCCTCTGCAAGGGAGCGCACGAAGATAAAACAGATGAATACAGCACCGACAACAAATATCGCAATTCGGGTAGGCGACCACGCCTATGATAGCAGTTATGCGAAGGGGAAGGCAGCGAAGATGTAGTTTTCCTGATTTACAACTATATCAATCGATGGCAAACATCCTAAATCGCAAGCTACAACTTTATCCCTAACACCTTTCACTCATCTGAAAACTAGAGCTATGCGCCAGTTCTCAGTTACAGCCCTACCTCTAAGCTGTGTTCTAAAATGTTCACCTTAACCCTAAGGCAAAGTAATATGTTGCTGGGGGATCTTCATCTACTTCCATGCTAGTTTTAGAAAATCTATCGAAGGAATATGAGGTTAAGTTTTTGGGACTGCATATTACCGAATTCTACAAGCGAGAAGCAGGAAGCATGTTTAATTACTGTCAAAGCAATCCTGAAGCAAGCGTTAAGTATAATTCACCCATGTTACGCGTTGTGTTTTCATTCAACGCTGCCAGAGGACAGTAGCCAGAGTAGAGTAGAGTAGGGCGTCACGCGTTTGCGCTAGGCATCCATCCCGTGCGGGCCTACATAGCATAACCGTTGCACCGTAGCCACCTGTTATCGTCAAACTCGATCAAAAACGCTAATATTGATAAAGTAGCGCTCACTGCTCTATTACAGGACTGTCGATCACACCGTGCTGATGTTGATGGCAAACTCGACCCCCGCTAGCAACCGCTCAATGGCTAGCACTACATAGGTACAAATAGAGTACCATCAAGGACAAGGGAGACTGGAATACCCAGAAGCATGATTAACATTGTTGAAAGATGGTTACTGTAGTTAAAGGTGCGATCCTTAAGGATGCATATCTAAAGGCAATGATGCTTATCTTGTAAGAAACATCTGCAGAGGACAGGGAGACTACTGCAACAAATTCATTGGACGCAAATTAATCAAATCGTTAACGAAAACTACTCGCATTGGTAGTGATTAATCAAATTTGCCAGGACAATGTTCACTTACACAGGCAAAATGACGTAAAGGTTGGCATTATACGAAAACATAGCTAGCATTTTCTCTAGCATGAATAAGAAACGAAAACTGAGAATTACCTACCGAACAGTTCCATGATCATCTTCCCCAAAATCTTCTGCCCACGCTAGATGGCGGGCATAACCCATACAGCTGCAGAATCTCTCGGCGCCAATGACGAGGTCGGCTTCTCGCGGCAGGAGACATTACATGAAGAGGCGAACAGCCAGGATCTCCGCATGCATGCAGCACATCAGTTCCCCTTGGACGTTACCGAAGCGAAGAAATTTACCGCCAATATAGGGGTCTGCAAAGTCGAACTGCAAAACAAAAAACGCTTGCGAATTAGATGCAGAGTTTGGCAGGTTAAGAGGCATCTAGGAGGCATTTTTTCGTTTGAAACACGTACCATGAATAACCCACTAATAATTATATCCAAAAAAGTTCATCCTGGTTTTCAACTGTCAGAATAAAATCCATATCTACCGTTCAATCAGTTGGCATGAAATGTTTGCCCAAGCTAGATTTTTTAAGAAATATTTTCAGCTATTGATGAGCACCATAGCCTCTCTGTTTTTTCTTTTCAATCCTTCTTCCTCGAAACATTATTAGCTCGTTATACCACACTTTAAAATGAGGAGTCTATGCTACCACGGATGTTTGCTGTTTCACAGATTTGTAGATGCTCTGACCTCTCGACATCAAAATAAGTTGAAGAGTTGAAACTGAGACTAGAGCAATGTCCATTGGCATTTCCTAAGTACGTCTTTCGCAGAAACGGCCATTTCATCTGCAGATAGCAGTAGTAACCAATGTTTTAACCTTCCAACGTTAGGACTGCAGCGTACGCATATTTCTAGCTAATTAGCTGTCGTCCACTGCAGAAACCTAACTCCGGTATAGCCACAAAAACTGCCACTACACTCGAGTTTCGAACCCGCGACCAATGAGCTAGAGACGAAATTCATATCTCTTGAGCTATCGGGTCGACGTCTTGCCGGTTGGTGATCTGGATATCGATAAGTACATCGGAGTACACCTATGGACAAAGATAGAAGTAGTATGTATTGCCTACAGTCAACATGGCAATTAACGCCCCCTATCGAGGATACTTGCGCACCGTTCCGCTTATTTCTTCATGGCCGGCGTGCGAGTAGTCACTACTTACATGTATTTGTTACGACTGTGACCATGCCTGACCTAGCCAGCCTCAATGATGTCACGGACGGTACCTCTCCATGCGTGAAGCTTGACGGTAGTGGATCCGGATAAATGCATTTAGGGCAGCATAGCTAAGCTGGTGGGGGTAATAACAGAGAAAGTGCCCGATCCACTTCAGTCACCTTTCTTGAATGGCCTGAAATATTATTGCGATAGGATCGCAGTGGATGCGAACTGCCTCATTCGATATGAGGTACGTATAATTAACTCACAGGATGGTCCTCAGGCATCTGCGGACAAAGACTTCTCGTCTTCCTTCATCTTCATCGCGCACAGCTCAGCATACACATCCATAAAAGAGGACAGACCGGATGGATGCACGGTATACACGAGTCTTCGTGGCGATGGATATCGCACGTCGGATACATAGGCACTTTCTAACGATTGAGAAAACTCAGCGACCAGCATCGAGAGGCGAGACAATGTCTTTCTTGCTCTGCTCATTCGGTAGCAGCCTCGCCATGAGGTATTTAAAGCTCTCTATTTCTTCAATTTAATATCCATTTATCCTCAGCGGCCTCTTCTCCTTTTCAGGGATGCAGCTCGAGAATACCTTTCTCTTTCCGGAATTAACGGACATGACAACCGACATAGCGACCTTATTTACCCTCGATGCTACAGACTGTAGACCATCAAAGCTTGAGGCTATCAGCACAATATCACCACAGTCGAGATCAGATAGTTGTCATTTGGGTGCAGGCTCAACACCGTCCCCTTCACCTAAGGCCTTCCGGAGATACTAGCAGTATTTATAGCATACAGTCATTATGCCTCCTGCACACTTACAGCAATTAACGGCTACCCTATCGAAGATAATTGTACGCTGAATGCTTCAGGGTTGACGTTTGGCTCGTGACCTGCGGGACTTGCATCACATGTGGTGGAATTGGACGCGATTATTGCTCAGCCAACTGGTTCCCTGGCGCTGGCGTTAAACGAGACGCTAGCCTGTGCGTTTCCTCCGTTCGCATGCAAATTTTCTTACGCCAATTAAAAAACCCATCTTTACGAGTTCCAGGAAGAAATTCAGAAGGAGAAGAATAAGAAAAAGAAGAAGAAGAAGAAGAAGAAAAAGAAGAAGAAGCGATCACTGGAACGAGAGTTTTATTTTTCTGACTTTTCGGATTCTGTCGAGAATCCTTAATCATCGGCAATGGTAGGACAGCCTGAGCCATGCGCAGACCCCTATCTGCGCATGGAGGACGTTCTTGCTGAAAAATGTGAAATTATATTTTCAAAGTAAAGCATCTCGCTCATTTTCTTTGGCCAAGTTAAGCTTCAGCATAGAAAATGGGTTGGACAGGTCATTGCACTCATTTATAGACGGTTTGCTAGCAACATTGCAGGATCTCCTGAGACGTTTTGCCTGCTGCCGACTGTCAAAATCATGCCTTTGCAAATGAGGACTGCCTTCGGGGTGGTTGTGTCCATGCGATGACCTAAACCTCTAGGGAGGACACAGACGCACGCGAGCCTACGCGCGTGCTTACCTGTCGCAGCTCCTCAAGGACCACTTAGGTTCGTCACCACAGATAACCTTATCCCAATTCGCCCAATCGGATCACAAGCGAATACGCCTGACCACAATTTATAAGCCAGTGTCACATCTCAGACAGTGAGTAACACACGGACGGCGAGGACTCCATCGAGCCGCTCCCCATTGCTGGGATTTTCTCCGAAGCGGGCACATTCAGCGCGCTGAAGATCAGCCAGCGGCAACTGCCACTCGAGACAGCGACACCATAAAACCTCCTCCAGGCGGACTCCGAGGTTACGCCATTCTATTTTTTTTCTTCCGAGGGATTTCAAAGGGCATAATTAGACAGTGACAAGCCATTCACACGATTGTAATCTCCCACGAGAATTTCGGCCTCATCAAATTTGAATGTTTGGCCGGGTCTTGTCGAAAGTCTCGCAATTTGAGAATTGGGCTCATTTCGCCGCAGTGCTGCCGCGTGTACGGCAATTCGCGTCTGGAGAAGTCTTCCAGTTTCTCCGGCAAAGTTGATAAGACACATTGTCAAATGTCTTCTTGATGGCTTCAAAGACTGCATGCACTGTATTTCCTTGATCAACTGCTCTGGCCCATTGTTCTAGACAGTAGTGCAAATTTGTCAAGCAGGACCGTCCTCTAGGGAATGCATGCTGTTTGTCAGAAAGAAGTCGATGACGATCTAAGAATTTAATCAACTCTTCTTGACAGTCCGCTCCATAATATTGCAACACATGGAAGTAAGGCTTATCGACCTGTAGCTGTTTGCGGACGCCCGCCTCCAACTTTTGTGTTTGGTTGAGATCCACGCTGTCTTCCAACCGGATGGCAGTTGGCCTAAAGTAAGGGAGGCCTTGAAGAATAAATGCTGGGGTTCTGTCAACTCCACGGCTAACTTTTTCAACAGTTGTGCAGGTATGCCATCCACACCTTGCGACTTCGTGTCTTGGAGCTTAAGAACTTCTTACCGAACAGTTACTTCTGTGAGCTCAACTGAGTCGATGGTCGGAATCTCCTCTGCACTAAAGTTGGCAAGGATTAGCTCGGCCTCCCTCGGAAAAACCGACTGAAAGTACCCAGATAGATGCTCATCCGTTGCTTTTTTCTCATAAACTTTAACACCGTCACCCGTTTTAACAGAGGGCTGGGGTCCCTATTTCAAGGGGACCGCCTGATGTAGTTGTAGAAGCTCTTTGGACTTCCTACGGCACTTTAATTAGGTGATTCTCTAAATGTTCGTGGATTTTTAGTTCAGGGCCCTTAACCCTATTTCTCTGCGCCTTCTACTTGTTTTGCAACTCGGTGGTCTTCTCTATAACATATGATTGCCACAGCTTTCGTTTACGATTAACCTCCCTCATCAGTGTACTTGTTAGCCACTACGGCCTATTTGTGGGTTTCGTTTTCGTAATGGAGCAGAAACCGGTGATTAGTCCGTGTAATACGGCCTTAAACGTCGACCAATTCCCGTGGTTACATCCGATGAGTTAGATTGGAATGTTATCAGTTCCAACCGAACGGAACCCTAAGGAACACCACTATCAAGCGCCACCTCCGCCGATCGCTCATCACCCAGACATACGGTCTGCGTTCGACCAGTCAGAACGCTTTCGATCAATCGGAAAAGGTTGCCTCTTATCCTCATACGTTTGAGCTTGCATAGAAGACGTTGATAAGGCACATTGTCAAATGTCTTTTTGAAGTCTACGAAGACTGCGTGCACTGTATTTCCTTGATCAACTGCTCTGGCCCATTGTTCTAGACAGAAGTGCAAAGTTTTCAAGCAGGACCGTCCTCTAGGGAATGCATGCTGTTTGTCAGAAAGAAGTCGATGACGCTCTAAGAATTTAATCAACTCTTTTTGATATTCCACTCCATAATCTTGCAACATTTGGACTTTGGAATTTATATTTTTGACTACCGTTATGGCACTAGCTGTTCAAAGTTTATTTCGAAAAAAATAAAAATTTAAAACAGAATTTGACAATATGTGCAGGTAGACGTAGAAAGTCATAATAATGTCAGCAGAAATCGTCCTTTTCGGGCAACATTTAGCAATGTTTTGCAAGTAATTTTGAACTAAAAACGAAAACTTATAGCAGTTTAAAAAAACTCTTACAGTGAAAATAGAGACAGTGTTCAAGGGGCCTCCATTTTGAAAAAATGTGTAAGAGAAAAAAAACTGCTTAGGAAGATAAGATGTGGAAGTAGAGTAGAAATAGGTGTCGGTGGTCTGATGAAGGTGCGTAGTCAACCAAACTGTAGGATTTTAAACTGAGTTATTCCGCGTGGCTTCGTTTGATTCAGCGGTGGTTAATGGAAACATCTAGGTTCTCGAGGGACACGAGGCAGAGAAAATAGTTTCAAGCGGATCTCCAAAATTTTCCAATGGTCCTTTCTCGGAGTCATGGAGAAAGCTGATCGGAAAAGATGAGGAGAATAGAAGGTAAATAGAATCAGTGTTAAGATAAATGTGCAGTCTCCGTTTGAAAGCAGACAGTCTAGTCTACTACCTACTTTCGATTGCTAAGTTATTCCAAAGAAAGCTTTTTCTGGAAGCAAAAAACAAAGATCGTTTACATGAGGAAGTTGTAGGCGGGGGTATAACAAATGCCGAGTTTCTTAGATTTTAGGGACGGTTTACAGGGGTAATAATAGAAGTCCTGGGTAAATCTGTGCTATTATCAAGCCGAAAAAGGAGATAAATGCCTGCTTCGAATCTCCTGACGCAAAGGAATCTTAGTTATCTTAATTGACATCTATTTGAATAACAAGTATTAGAAGCTGTCGAATACATCAGTTTTCGTGTGAACTTTTTTGAATTTGTTCATTTTTTGAATGGCTAACTTCATTCATGAGACCGAAAAGGGGGCATCAGTTTTCTATAATGGGAGGCACGAACATAGAATAAAGTCTTAATTTTATTTCAGGAAGATAAAAATTATAAGAAATAAAGCCGCAAATCTGTGCGGCTTCGGCTGTTATTCTATCGGCGTGAGGAGAAAGGTCTAGTTTGTTGGTGTAGCTTAATCCTAGGTCCTTGGTATTGGAACATTCAGTCATTGGGTAACCTTGGAAAATAACAGGTAGTGGCAGCCTTTCAAGCCCAAAACACATGTATCGTCACTAAGAAGGTGAGAACTCCAACTGCCATATAGGCAAACCCAATTATCGCTTTTTATTGTGTGTCAAGATGACTGAAATAAAACAAAAATTTCCAGAAAATGACTAAATCCTCAGACGATATGGGAAATGTACAAATGATGATTTAACATAAAGAAGGCAACCACCGCCACGCTTTTCAATGCGGTCTTGTCTGTACAAACTAAAATTATCGATAGCGAGCGTTGAGTCAGAGATAAGAGAGTGTGTCCAAGATTCAGTGACACAGGGCACATCTGGATCAAGCTCAAATGCTACTGTTTTAAGTTCTGTCATCTTATTAAAACTGATTTCGCATTGAGTGAAACTACACTGAGCGTATTCTTCAGATTCAGGTTACGCTCGTCAGTATTTATAAAAAAGGAAAACATGGTGGTGGAAAGGTAAACGGCATGGGAGAAACAAAAGTCGGAAAGCAAACTGGCCCTGATCCTCAGTTTGTCAAGTAATTATTATCAAATGCACGGTGCATATTGTAGAAAGAAATATGTCAGGGTGCTCCATAGAAAGGACGGCTGAAGTGTGGCATATGAAAACCAGGAGGGGGCATACAAATACGATTTTGAGGCATTATATCATAAGTTGACGAAAAATTTGCCTTCGAAAATTGCATGACTGGTTTTGAAAAACAGTTAATTTTATTAGCTGGCTGAATTATTTGGGGATGTTGATGAGGTTTGGGGATAGGAAAAGCGCTAGCTTGAGTGGTTGGTTCTTTGTTAGATACTGCGTTGTTATCGGTAATCATATTACCGAATTTGAAAACTGACTTAGATTTACTAGGGGCGTTCATAGGTTTATCGGAATTTAAAGCTATTACATACGTGGTTGGCTTAGAAGGAGAACGACTTGACGAGGCTGTAATCTCACTCGAATCACGTGTAAGGTGAATGGGAGAAGTATCGGGGGAAACTGACCTTGATCCAGAGAGTTGTGGGCTTACCTGAGCTGGAGGGCCGGTCTCAGATACAACTTTTGGTTTTGTTGAAACAGAGCCAGTGTTCTCATTTGGTCCTTTGGATAAAACCCAACGCTGCATTGGCGTTTTATACCTGCACACGAAAAGTTTATTTTTCTTTAAATAGTTGGCTGACCGCTCATGCTGAGAAAATATAAGGTCTACTTCTATCGCCGAGAAAATTTTTTCGAGAATCGGCAGGTTTTTACTTCGGGATGAGAGTCTTTTAGCTTCTGCAACTTCAAAATTTAAGCCACAAGAGTAAAAAACTGAATAGCAACATCTATAACTAGTTTATCTTTTGAAGAATTTTTCAAAAGGAAAGTAAAACATACGGAAGTAAGGCTTATCGACCTTTAGCTGTTTGCGGACACCCGCCTCCAACTTTTGTGTTTGGTGGAGATCCACGCTGTCTTCCAACCGGACGGCAGTTGGCCTGAATTAAGGGAGGCCCAGAAGAATAAATGTAGGGGTTCTGTCAAATCCACGGCTAACTTTTTCAACAGTTGTGCAGGTATGCCATCCGTCCTTGGCAACTTCGTGTCTTGGAGATTAAGAACTTCTTGCCGAACAGTTACTTTCGTGAGCTCAACTGAGTCGATGGTCGGAATCTCCTCTGCACTAAAGTTGGCAAAGATAAGCTCGGCCTCCCTCGGAAAAACCGACTGAAAGGACCCGGATAAATTCTCATCCGTTGCTTTTTTCTCATAAACTTAAACACTTTCATCCGTTTTTAACAGAGAGCTGGGGTCCCTATTTCAAGGGTACCGCCAGATGTAGTTGTAGAAGCTCTTTGTATTTCCTACGGCACTTTAATTAGGTGATTCTCTAAATGCTAGTGGATTTTTAGTTCAGGGCCCTTAACCCTATTTCTCTGCGCCTTCTACTTTTTTGTGACTCGGTGGTCTTTTCTATAAAATATGATGGCCAAAGCTTTCGTGTACGATTAACCTCCCTCTTCACTGTACTTGTTAGACATTGCGGCCTATTTGTGGCTTTCATTTTTGAGATGGAGCAGAGACTGGGGATTTGTCCGTGTAATACGGCCTTAAACGTCGACCGATTCCCGTGGATACATCCGACAACTGCTTTCTTCTAGTCTAACCTGCGCAGTTCGGTTCTCATTTGAGAAGGGTTTCTGCACCATATGTTATGTCTTACGGTCGCGCTACGATCAGGTACAGAGACGGATGAATACTCCCACTACATAATCTCTTTTACCGAGAGGAAGTTAACAAGTTACGACGTCTAAACTGTCAGGCGCTTTCGTAATACCAATGCCCAGACAGTTGGCTTCTTGAACTTCACGCAGCCTGGTCGGAGATAAGATGTGTTGTGATAGAAAGGCTTTTCAAACCGTGCGTGACAGTCGGCGATGGAAGCAAAGTTCTGACCTGGGCGCTGAACTGAGATTCTAGTCAATATGCGGAGCGTCAAAATCTCCAATAATCATCATAAATATTTCAAGTTCCTCTATTAGGCTAGTGTCTGACTGACGCTCGTTCGATGATGGTTGATAAACCGCCAGGATATCAATTGCTTGTAAACCTGGCTTTCTAGCGGTGAGCCAAAGGGCCTCTAAGTTCATTTATTTAATTTAAATGTAAATCACGTTTATCAGAAAACATTAGTACAGACACAAAAGACTCAAAACTATGAAATAAAATTTCAAATGTCTGTCTCTCCACCATTTCAATCAAAAGAGTGTAACGTCATCTATAGATAGCATTCAAATAAAATGCAATCTAAATTCCACATTAGACTCTTAAAGGCAGAATAAAGAGCAGTATTTACCCTAGACACCCTTCAACTTCACTGCCACTTTAACTACACACTTTGTATTTCCATAATGCTCGCCGGTTATAATTACCATGCATTCGCAAAAGAAATACAGTGTGTCTGCAGACATTCAATATGCACACATATCTTCTCATACGATGTCCGAAAATTCTGAGACTGATGTCCAATGCAGGGAGGTTTTTTCACAAAGGATAAAAGGAGGAAGCAGAAAACATTAAGGCTCATGTTCACCATATTTTTTGTCAGTTGAGGGGAAATATGCTTCAGTGACAACAGAACACGAGAGCGCAGGGCTATATTAATCAAATACCCCAAAAATCTGGATTTTACACAAAATACGCATGTTTTATGGATACCTGTCCGACTGCA
This sequence comes from Ligula intestinalis, assembly GCA_036362985.1. NCBI lineage: Eukaryota > Metazoa > Platyhelminthes > Cestoda > Diphyllobothriidea > Diphyllobothriidae > Ligula > Ligula intestinalis. The sequence continues at coordinate 1,216 of JAYGXS010001880.1, read as the reverse complement.
GCTTAAGGACTCTTGTACATTTATATGTGACATAAATTTCTACAAATAAGAGCATCCTGGAGTCCAAGATTTATCCCTAAAAAACCTTTATCCTGTTTCAACATCAGTTCTTATAATTGCCTGCTAGTTCGAATTTCAGGAAATTGCAGATCGAATAGCCTTATACAGAAGTCGCCACTGATCACACAACAATGTCAAGTCTGCATGAAAACTGTCGTAGCACTCAAAACGTTTACCTAACGGACCCACAAGTTATGCTGCGTGAAAGCAAACATAAATCTTTAGAAAGAGGCATATTTCGATTTATAAAGTATCATTTATAATCTAAGAACTAATATGTTTCACCACAAAATGTAAAATCTGAAAATGGGCTATAAGACAGGTCACAGACATTAAGTCGTTATATAAATGACAAAAGTGTAAGAAAATAGGGTTAAAATACGAAATGAGGAAAAGTAATGAATATTTCAATACCAATATTTCGTAGAATGTCATTTAGCGTTTATAAAAGCATAATTCGGCCAAGAATTATTAAGAATGATTCCAAATTTATTTATATTGAAAGTTATTTCGGAGACTGGCACCAGTTTCGCTTGCTTAAGGCAAATATATTTTTTATTGGATTGGGGTGGGGTTATTGGGCGGTACAATAATTGTTCGCAGGCCACATGCAGAAAGGTTGGCTGTAGTTTTTAAAAATGAGATGATAGTTGTAAGATAAATAAGAATCATACCTTCTTTGATCGGAGAGCAGGGGCATTGTCTTTTCGTATGAAAATATCCATTTGACGCCCGTGAATGTCATTTTAACCAAATGCGTCTTTAAAATTGTTGACATATACAAAGAAATAAATATTGTCTTTCGTTGACCACCAGATTTTTCAATCTCCGATCTTGATCGCCATCCAAACAAAGAAGCATCGACAGTTCTTTAAGGTTTATACTGAAACAGTCTGTTTCTTAGAAAAGGTCTTTTCGCATATGACCGAATGTGCTGACTTTATCGACATGTCTCACACGAGTACTTCACCACAGAAATAAATTTATTTTCCAAAATGAAAGTCCGTGACTAATGTATTCCTGTGCGAATTGGAAACTATCTTTAACATGTTTCCTTCCTAAAACTGGCTAAACCGTAGCCATCTGTTGATGAAGCCCGAATGCCCACATACTGTTCCTCTCTAGGGTCTGAGAAAACTTTGACAAATGAATGCGA
>JAYGXS010001879.1:544-12050 GCA_036362985.1 Ligula intestinalis | reverse complement strand
AGACAAGCGAATAAGTCAAATCTGCCATAATGTTCAGTAATTAGTTCCTCTTTTTTTGTCATCTGGTGAGGTCTAGATGAAATTACTCTTTAATTTCCCTTAGACAGTCGGAAGTAGATAGCTTAGTTGGAATAAATCTCTACGTATGGGTGTTTTTAAATAAGTATATTTTAAGGAGCATTTGCAAAAAATAGCAGAACCATCTACTGTTATATTCGGAAGTATACAAAGACCCAAAACGTCATGGTCTGAAATCAAAAAATAGTGTCAGTGTTATTTGGACCTAAAACAAATGTTTGATTAATTTGAAGGTTTTTAGCATGCATCACCGCTGTACTGCACCTTACTTCGGGCGTACTGCTAGTGTACTAGTCAAGTACATTTGCATGTGGCCTAAGCGAACTCTTCTCCAAATGTCCTTCTATCGGCCTCGTCAGCTTATAGACACTTCAGATATTACTATTACACCTGGTTCCGGATATTGCGTCTGTTCTGATTTTTTTCTGACATTGATAAGCACAATCTCAATGAGGACTGGAAAAAGTGGCCCATTCCAAATCCGATGCTGTTTGAAAAAGCACACATCGTTTTTGCCTGACTGATAATCTAATGCTCAATTCCGAACTCTCACGTGAACGGTAGTTTGACTTTTTCGAGTTTCTGAATAATCTGCTCCTGTACTTCGGAAGATTATCGACAAATAGATTAGTATCTCACATAAAAAGTCCCTGTATGCTAGTCTGGTAATTGATTATACATGCTAGCCAGGACGAGGTAAATGGGAGAAGGTAGAGCAGCAGAGGTAGCACATAGGGTGACCTCAGAATATAAAGGGGCGAGCATTCCCAACATTTAGGTTGTTTGAATAAAAAAAATTAAGTACCCAGTTTTGCGCCTTTGCGTTGAAATCCTGTAAGGATTATTTTCTTGGCCTCATATTGTCTCAGAAGTGCAAGATGCATGTTAAGCTCTGCGAAGAATGCTCGGTGAAGAGAGATTGTTAAAAAATCCGCGTTTATTGTACATAAGTAACTACTTATTTCGTTATAGTACATCTGGTGTGGTTTACTATTTCACACAGGCGTTTGCCTCTTACCCTTTCCTGATCTGTATTATCGTTTAACGTATTGCGTAGAAAGCCGATTACCAAATCCAGCTTTCTTAAGCTTCCTTAAAAAATAGAAACGGTGGTTCGAAGATCGTCTACTTCAACTTACCTGAGGTCCAACTTACCGTTCTGGAGCTAGATTAGTCTAGTCCGCGGCACGAAGCGCCGCGCAAACCTTCAATTTACATGAGGAATAACTCATTCCCAGCGGTCCCAGAAAACAAGTTCAATTGAATTTTTCCACTTTCCACTTACTTCTACCTCTATAACCACCATTCCCGTGGGACAAATACTGGGACTAGGAATATACGAGGTGCACTACTTAAACTACGTTTGTCGCCCTATGTGTTGCCTCAGCCTGCCAGTCACTCATTATCCGCCGATAAGACATTAAAAAGTTGTCTTCCGAAGAAGTTGCTGTTATCTGTTTGGCAAGAATTTTGTTCGTCTAACGTTTCGAAATCTATCGCAAATCCATCATCAGAAACAATAACAGAAGCGGGTTATTCATAAACAGGGAGTTGCAGTATTTATAAGATACAGTCGCCATGCTACTGCAGAATTTTAATAAATAACGGTTCCCCCATATCGAGGATAGTTGCCCGCTACTACGTTAATTTACGAACGGCCGGGTCACGACCTACTGAAATTTCACCACCCGCGCTGGATTTGGGCGTGAGAGTTGCGTTGCCACCTAGCTCCCTGGTGCAGGCACTAGACGACGCATTCTACTGTGCGTCCCCGAGTGACAAATATATTTGACCAAACTGAGTCTCAGTACCGAAAATGGCTAGGGCAGGTTCCTGCATTTGTTCATAAACTGGGTTCCCGTTAACCATAACCAAAGTAATATTCGACTCAAACGATGTCCGTCTCTTGCAAGAATTTGGGTCTCATGAAATTTGAATGCCTGGCTAGATATTATTGCGTGAACTGTCTTCCAGTTTCTGCGAGGTACTTTCGTTGTCCACAACGGCACCTTATCCCAAAGATGATTCCAGATATTTCTTGCCCCGGCAGTAAGTCTTCCGGTTGTATTATCCGACGCCTTATGTTTGCTTCTGGCGTCAAGGTGTGACTCTAAATCCAAGTGCTACGAGAAGGCAGCCGATGGCCTCCGATACACTTTTGACGTACTGAATCGCTCACAAAACATCGGTTTGGGGCAATTTTGTTGGTGAAGTTCCGCAGATAGTTATTTCCTCTGAATACCCGACGAAGCTCTTGCATTTCGGCAACTTTGTATTCCAATTTTACTTCAGTACGTCTTAATACGCCAAAAAGGCGTCCTAACACAACAGCTTCTGTAACTGCTTAGGTGGTTGCTGTTGAAGTTAAATATTTTCATCGAGTTTCTTCGCTTTCTTGAACACTTTGTTCTTTCAACTACCACAACTCTTGCACCAAACAAGTGCGTGTTGAAAGGCACAGTTGCTAAAATATCAGTCTATATTAGCTTTTTCGATTTTTTTTCGGATGGAAACAGATTATGCGTGCTCCTGTGGCCGGCTGTACTTGAGGCTAACTTTACGCACGTTTCTTGCACTTTTCTTGCACTCGAATGCACCCACAAGCATCCAGCTAAGCTGGCTTCCACTGTAAAAGCGTGCATCCTTTTCACCGAGCTCGACCAACTGAAAATCCAGCTGACAACGTCGGTAACTGAGGTTAGGCCGAATTCGACGTTAACAAGTGGCTGTTCGAAGTCAATAAGGAGGACCACCAAGCTCACAATGGGCACGGAAAACAAATTATCACATGAATTGCAAGAATGTGTTAATTAAATGGACTCGGTTTAAACATTCCTTATAGTACGATATCCTTTTCTTCCCAGGCCATCGCTTTGTGTCCAATTGTTATCACTGATGGCAGGTGACATTGCCAGATATGGCTCATAAACAATGTTCTCAGTAGCTATTGTACTCGTCTTAAAGATAACTGTGGAACACCAAGATTGACGTCTAGAAGGGACGAGGAGGATATGGGTGAAGTCAAAGAGAATGCTTCTTTAAGTGAAATTCCGAAAAAAAACTAGTTTGAGTGCTGGCCTCGAATCCATGAGGTCGACTATCAAGTTCGATCTTGATTAGGCATACGTATTAACTAGAATCAGGATCTGTGGCGATCTCTGATGACGGGCTTGGATGATAATCCACAAGGCCAGATAATATAATTCTTGCGCCATCGACCTCAGTTGCCGAAGCAGTAAAAAGGCTGAAAGATGGACATTGGCAATGTAGCGGAGAGGTAGGTGGAAAACCAAGTAAATCAGTGGACTTAGAGAGAAGTAATTTCTGAGAAATAACCGCAGAATCCTAAATCAAGAGCCGAATTATGCCAGCGATTGGATCCTCATCGGTAAGACACGGAGGTAGCGGAAATAGCGTTATTCCTATAAATCCTCATAAAAAAGACGAAGGAAACAAAATTGCAATTGGTGGATGCCAGAAGGCTATAATTAAACCAAAAATGATTTGATAGAAACATTTACATTTATCAAGCCCAAAGTAAAGACATATATACGCCAATGTACGATGCTAGCAATACGCTCAAAGTGCAAACCGAAAAGATAGGAAAAGCATGCCGTAAAAGCGTTCTCCAATTTTTGTGTAATGGCAATTTTCATGACTAGCCGTAGGAACCAAAAGCCTTTCAGGTTCCGTAAGGCACTTCACAGCTTCATGCTAGCAAATGAGATACCATTTTTTCTGCTCCCATGACGCACATGTACAAATAGAGAACTGAAATGCAAACAACCTACATATTCCTCAAATATACTGATACTGAACTCTAGAACAGCTGACCCAATGTGTTCCTTGGTATGTAACCCCCTCCCATGTTTTAGGTGGTCTAACGCTACATTCGGGAAAAGCTAAGTCGCGACGCTCATAGCTAACATTGGAGTAAGGTAAGTGTAAAGATTATGGCTACGTTTAAGACTTGGCATTTGATCTTCTCGGAATTTAACTCCCGACCAACTGGGTCACGTGGGGAGTAGGGTGGACGAGGCAGATAAACGCAAGCATTCCTCTATTCAGAATCCCCTATATTCTCAGTGCTTAACGAATATGCGTTATTGGAAACTCTGGCCTAACGCCTATGGCTATCACGTCTACGTCTCAAACTGTGATACTTGAACACTGCACGAAATGTGTGGAAGTATGCATTGACTCATCCTGGTCAAGTTATCCCGAACACCTGCGGTGATCTTTGTTCTGATGGTCAGTAGTAGATAGAAGTGCAACCGCGTCGGAGAAGGTGTTCGATTGATAATCCAAAAGGCTAGGCCATCAGACATCACGCTCTAGGGCTCGGATCTTCTTCTTAAGAACCACAAAGCAAGGCCTACGCCAAGCGCATTTGATGTGAACTGGGGCAAAGTACCTATTCCGTCTCCTCAAAAGCCGACTACACCAATCACTCATTCACGCAATCACTGCGTTTTCACTGCACTGAACAAAGATGCGCCGAAGCACGCGAGAGGGTAAGTAACGACAGGATACCGGCTTTTGCACCAACTTCCCTCTGGCGGACGGCAAAACCCAATTTGTAAAATGGCTATTTGAGTAGTATGCATTTTTATCGCCGATTTTCGTGGCTCTCATACATTAAAATATGTTTTGTAGAAGGTATGCGCAAACACCTTTTTTTCTTATATTCATTTGGTAGAGATCTAGATCTGTTGCAAATGTCATACATGAAAAATAGGTATATAAGTTCTCCCAAAAACATGCATCCACATTTTAAATAATTTTAAAATTGGTGTTTATTATAACTTTATTATTTGAAAATTAAAAAATGCTTACAAGTATGAAAAAGAAAGGGCGTTCACCTGTGAACGCCCAAGGTCAGTTAACACCCCCCCCCCCCCCCCCCCCCCCCCCCCTTGGTCCAGGGGGGGGTGTGGGCTATGAAAATATACCTCAGTGACCTCACCCAAAGGTCAACGCAAAGCCCCCAACTTACACGCGTAAAGTTCTAAATTAACATGATTATTGCGTACACATTTGTCCCCCAATATGCCACACCCATTCTACCCCTTAAAAAAGGTGGCCTTATTAGAGTGGAGGGTGATTCGTGCGCACTGTGGGGATCCCACGTTAGTTCCTTACCAGACTGTCATGGGATTTCGGACTAGGCCTGCAACTAGATTCGCCTTTAGTTCCCCCGAACGACAGCTTGTATTAATTTCATCTAAGGTAGAGCATGCACTTGTCCATGCTATGAGAAATATGCTGTCATGTCAGTGGCGATTGTGTATATTAACAATGGTAGAGGGACGTATTCGCTCCGTTGTGCGAGGCTGCATATATTGGTTACCGCTATGCAACTGCCTACGCAGGTCTAGGCTCAGCCCCAAGGCACAAGGAAGTCCGCTAACCCGATCTACACCTCACAGTGGCACATAACATTCTGTGTCGTTAAAAACGTAAAGACTGGGACAGACTGTTCAAAGCGAACTTCAGAAATCCGAGCGAACTCTGCATCATAATCCGCTTTTCAAGCCTCCTCCCCTGAGGTGACGACAAAACGCATGCAGCTTAAGGCCCTCACCCGCTTCAATCATCCGCTAAATGCCAAAATCGATAACCGAACGCTCGCCGACCCTTTTACTGGACCTCCTTCTGGTGGCTTAAGGAGTAGAGTTTTAGGCGTTTTATTCGCACATGGCGAATTCGAGCCCTCGAGAGTGAGGGTTGGTTGTGACTGACTGTTGACGGCTAAAAACACAGAAATGGACATTTCATTCTTTCTTTTCTTTGACAGCAATGTTCTTCTGCCTTAACCTAGATTTTCCACCTCGAGCATTTAACACAAACCCCCTAAATGCAGAGCCGGAGCCTCAAGTCCATGTTCTTTAACCAGCGAGTGCTATTGAGTTCAAGGATGCGACGTTCGGCCAAGAACACCTCGTGTTTTCAGCCGGACTCGAAGATGCGAACTATACTGCAAGTGCATTATTTGATCGAAAACAGGCGAAAACAGCAGAATTCATTAATATCAACAAATTTCGAGACAGCTCATCAGCTGCTTCTTGTCGTTGCATAAGAATGTTAACGAATACACATACTGGAGTGGTAAATCTCACAGAATTACTGGTAACAGCAAGGGACCTGAGTCAGTTTAAAAATTAATCGATAAAGGACGGGAACGTTAAGTCAACATTTGGGGAATAGTGGATGGGAGAAGTTAACGGAAAACACGTATGAAATTAAATTTAATGGCCAATCACCAGGGCAGTTGGAGGTTGATGACATGATCAAGCTGCTTGCATAGGTCAGGTTTCTCCCACCGTATGTATGCAGCTTCTAAATAGCGCAGGATTCGGTTTGTTCGATAAATTGAAAAGTGTCCTTCGTAGTGTAAGTGGAGAACTATTCTTGAATGGGCTTTATTTCCTTTACAAGCCATTGTGCTAATCTATGTTGGGGGGAATTGGACATAGAGAGAATTGGTCGTAAAGGTATATCCTTTTTGTGAGTTTTGGGGAGTCCGTTTAGTCTAGGGATATGAGTACCTCTGGGCTGTAGGGAAAGCGCAGTTTAGGAGTCAATAAGATTATCTTCTGACAATTGTTCAATCAGTTTCCAGGCAGAGTTTTCTATTGCCTTAGTTTCCTCTTTACCTGACGTCTCTAGACGAAATTTGCTCTGATCCCTTAAAATGGATTCCATTTTTCTTACATAGTCCTTTCGGTTAAGGATTGCCACTCCATGGCCTTTATCGGGTTTGGAAATGGTGATTTCTTCATTGTGTTTCAGTGCAGAAAGACCATTTATGTGTTCTTTAGTCAGTGGTGTTAGTTGTGTTACTGGAGCTTTGCGGTACTGATGCGCAATGTCAACCATTTTGCCTTCACCCAGTTCACATCACCAGTGGATCTGGGTAATAGATCTGCCAGCTGTGAATTTAGGTCTTCAAATTGCGCCTCAATTTCTATTGGGTTTCTTCTCCTGTTTGGAATGCAAAAATCTACTCCTAGTGATAAAGCCTCTGATTGAAGCTTAGTAAGTTTGATGTCAGATAAATTGAGAATAATTTTATCTATGTTCGGAGGAAATGTGTCACCAATAGGTGTCTTGCATAATGTCTTCCTTAATTTAAGGCCGTAAGTCTCTCTTGTCTTCTTTTGTATAATACATGCATGTTTCACAACCATTAACCAGCAGTAGAAACTTATCCTATCCAAAACATGCTTTGCTTGATCCAAGCGACATTTGTTGGTACAGACTTGCGCCAACAAGTCTTCAATTCTTGATTGTGCAAGGCGGTCCAGATTTTTAATGGTTGGACGTAATTTTCCTCGACGGAGGACCTTGTAGAATTCCACTGGATATTCCTTGTTATTAATGCAATTCTGTAGAAATTTAATGTGTGTATTGTGCTTCGTTATTTTGCAAAGCAATTATAAAAGTCGATCCAGAGACTTTATTATATCCAAGGGGAGGTGCCGTTTGAGAGATTTGAAGGTGTTTTTCCCCGGTACAAATGAAAACAGACGAAAACAGCAGAATTCATTGATATCAACAAATTTTGAGTCAGCTCATCAGCTGCTTCTTGTCGTTGCATAAGAATGTTAACGAAGACACATACTGTAGTGGTAAATCTCACAGAATTACTGTTAACAGCAAGGAACCTGAGTCAGTTTAAAAATTAATCGATAAAGGACGGGAACGTTAAGTCAACATATGGGGAATAGTGGATGGGAGAAGTTAACGGAAAACACGTATGATATTAAATTTAATGGCCAATCACCAGGGCAGTTGGAGGTTGACGACATGATCAAGCTGCTTGCATAGGTCAGGTTTCTCCCACCGTATGTATGCAGCTTCTTAATTGCGCTGGATTCGGTTTGTTCGGGCCCGAACAAGTACTTGAAACGCTGTTTTAACGTCGACAGAATGACCGCTTTCTAATAGATGCTTGGTAATGGAGGACCTTAGTATTCTGTCTTCTTGCTTCAAAAGCCAATTAGGCAAGTGCTCAGCGGCTCTGGCTGCCAGTTGCCTTTGCGTGCGCCCAATGTATTTGCATCCGCAATAACATGTGAATTCTTAAACACAATTGGAGGTGGCATGCAATGGCAGAGCATCCTTTGGCCGTTTTAATGGAATACTTTTGGTAGAACTTAAGAAGACTTATTTTGCTGCGTTGTATGTCCTTTCTTTCGTACAGCGTAATCGTCGCTTGATTGTGTTGGAAATGTCGTCACCTTTGAATGGTAAGGATATCATGACGGGCTTATTTTTGGAACTGACTGTTCCAGAAATTTGGGCCGTATGGATTGCTGTACTTTTAAAAAAAGCGTGCCGGGTAGCCACAGTTGAGTAGGGCTGAGTTAAGACGATAAAGCTCTTCTGGTAGAGTCTCACTAGAGCAAATGTTCCTTGCTCGTTGAAAAAGGTTCTGTGCCAGATTACGCTCCCACTGAATTGGCACGAAGCTCATGAAGTGTAGATATTGCCCTTTCCAGGTCTTTTTGTGGAAAACCGAGCGCCTTATGAAACCATCATCCTCTCTAAACATGAGAACGTCTAGGACGTCATTGATCGATTTTTCGTTAGACTTCTGGCTACTGTGCGGTTCTTGGAGGTGCCCGGGAATGAGCTCTGATGCAGAAGGGACTGAGTGCTTTCCGTTAGTAATCGCTGAACTTTTATATACGAGATATACCCGAAATATGTATGACAAGGCTCCTGCATTTGTCGATTAAATGTCACATGGTAATCGACGGTTGCAGTCGCATTGACAAAGGAGTCCCACCTGAAACGCTGACGAGTACCAAAAATGGGACGGGTTATTTGAAAGAAAGTCGAGTTAAAACCTCTACGAATGGTGTGACTGACGATTGGGAACACAAAAGCGGGCTACGCAGTCACATCGGTAGAATGCTATAAATCGTAGCAGCCAATATCTACGCTCTTAGCGGTAGAAACTGGCTAGAGCCCTAAGTACACCATTAGTGGAAAGATTTAAGTCCACCGTTATTCCAACCAACCGATACTCCTCGGCGAATCGATCAACCGGAGTTGGTGTAATATTAAATTACGAGGCAGTGTTCGCAGGTGCATTCAATCCTCTGTGTAGAGTGACGTAGGTGTGGGGAGGAATTTGGAGATGCTAACAAGAAGATGATTTCCAACTTGTACGTCGGATTGACAAGTGATTCCCTGCGATAAAATTTAATTAACTGGCATTGAGAACAAACGCAAGAAATACGGTGAAGTTTGGAGGTGTGGCGGCGCTTTTCTGCGCAACCTTATGCAGGTTTACTTTATCTTCTTGTTAATATAATTTGAACAAATCGGGCAATTTGTCCGCTTCTGCTACATATTATAAAAAGTCTTATGGTGGTTGTGATATCCACTAAAATGCATGTTGCACCTTTTCATTATGCATCACTTCTTACAGCTTCATTCACACATTTGCTAGTCGTGTTAAGGTATAACCTCTAAAAGTAGTTCCACGCAATTGAACGGAAAACTTAGGCTCCTAATATGAATCCCGTCGAGAAGAAGAAGACTCGATCGCTGGGACAATATGTTTATTCGCCTGACGTTTCGATATCCATCGTGGATTCGTCATCAGAGACATAGAAAGCAGAAAGGTTAGGCATCACATAAGCTTGCAGTATTTATACGACAAAGTCATTACTCCAATCATACAGGGAAAATTAACGTTTATTGCCTTTGTGTGCGTGGACTGCTTGTTTGACGGCACGCAGGCTCTGACCTGTTGAAATTTCGTCACGGGCGGTGAGCTCCGGCATGATGATTGCTAGGCCGTCTGGCTCCCCGGTGTTGGCGTACGATGAGGCGGTGGCCTGCCCATTCACATAAGGTAAGATTACTATCGGAAGTCCACTTGACCCAGTTGTGAAACATTCAGCGGCTTTGGTGGGATTCTAATCCACGCCAAAAAAGGAACAGCAAACACCTGGCGGGTATTTTACCATGACAGCAAAAGGACAGAGACGGTGGTGATGGCGGCTTAGGAGTCAAACTTACACTGCAAATCTAAAACTTCACCAACAACCCTTTTTTTCTTCACAGTCAATGACTAACAAAACATCCGAAATCGACTATTAATTAGTAAGGAAATGTAAAAGTTTTACCTTGGTCATAACACTGGCAGCTATTGCAGTTCCGAACGACCCTAATCCCATAACTGAAATTTTTGTCCTTCGTTTGTGGACATGGGCTTCAGTCCGCGGAGTAAAAAGGCCAGAGGCCTTAGGGTCTCCGCTTTTGTTGAAGGGACATGGTTTATCGGAGGATTTTTCTGAATTTTTACTACTGGTTCCATAAAATATTTTGGCCTGAACAAAATTGCGATTCAAAACCACTGTTCAATTTCAATTTCAATATATTTAAGACAAGAGGCCGAAGACCCGGAAGAGTCTCTTCAAAGATAGTTCAAGAGAGAAAAATAAACTCAAACAGGACGGCGGTCCTCGAAAGGAAATAGGAAACGCTAACTGGTTGAGTAGATGTTGTCATCCACGGCCATCAAAAAAAAGGCATCAAGGCGTCTCTCCAAACTGGGAACCAACATTTCTTTGACAATATCCTCACTCAGGGAGTTCCAGTCTTTGATGACCCGACGGGAAGCAGATGGTCTGAACGTTGCTGGACTAGGCGAAAAAAATTGGCCTCGGGTGCGAGATTTGTAATTTGGAATAATGATCCAATCCAACTCCGGGTAGTGTTTGAGCACAACCAAGCGAAACAGAAAAATTAGATTTCCTTTATGTCGCCGATACTCCAAGGAAAACAATTTTAAACTGCGAATACGCGCTTCATAAGGAAGTCCGCGGAGTTGTGGGACCAGCCTAGAACCTTGTCGTTGCACCGATTCAAGTGCGAGCATTTCTCCTGCGTAGCAAGGAAAGTAGACCGGGCCCACGAACTCGATGACAGGCCGAACATAGATGGAGAACAGCTTTTTAAATATGGCAGGAGACCACAAAGAGAAAGTCCTTCTCAACATCGATAAGCACCGAAGCCCAGTCGCACACATTTTGGCTTGGTGACAGTTTATTTTCAAATTGTCTTGTATCATGACTCCGAGGTCGCGGAATTCCGTGACTTGTCGGAGTGGGACGCCATTGAGCGAGTATGGTGAGACGACCTCAGTAGATCTTATTGTCATGAACGCCGATTTCGCAGCATTGACCGGCAATTTGTTACTTGAAGCCCATGAGGCTAACTGGATAAGGTCCTATTGCAGGGCGATTATGTCGTTGGCACCTGTGAAATCACGCCATATTTTCAGGTCATCGGCGTACAATACGAACGGAGAGGAAACGAATTGTTTCAGATCCTGAAGGTAGATGGAGAACAAAGTGGGGCCAAGAATGGATCCTTGAGGAACCCCAGATGATGCGACCTCGGCAGG
>JAYGXS010001878.1:0-12051 GCA_036362985.1 Ligula intestinalis | reverse complement strand
GAAATTCTCCAAAGCGTGCGATGAACGACTGTAGCAGACTGGATGTGATGCCAACTAGCTGGTGAACATCAAAGTTTTGAGCGGACTCACTTACTGTGCATGCATCTTTATATTGTCTTAAATTTTCAAAATGTAGTAATCGATCTGTTTTAAGATCCGTGATAAAGAGTTCAAGCTTGTTTTCAAAAGCAAACATGGATTGTTGAGGAGATAACACTGTATTTCCATTGCCTTGCAATTTAATGTAAAGTTGGTAAAGATGTTCGGTCATATCCACGAGCTAGAAAAACATGAGGAGCCACTCAGTTTTGGCTAGCTCAAGATGCTCAATGCCCTTCATTTCAAGAAACGTCTGGATTTTGTTTAGGCAAGCTGCAAAACAACTAAGCAGTTTTTCTTTTGACAAACAACATACCAGGATGTGCAAAATCAGATCATGATAGTTATTTCTAACTTCACTCAGCAGTGTTTTACACTGTCGAGCATTTGAGGCTCGAGCAACAATAAAGTTTAATACACGGATGGCCAGCGACCTCACTTCGCCAAGCTGCCCGTCGCATATCTGAGCACAAAGAGCTTCCTGATTTATAATGCGATGAAAACGTAGGATGGGTCGATTTTCATATTCCCAGAGAAGCGCCAAAAATCATTTTTTCCGCACCGTATACGGCGCACTATCAGTACACACTGAGATCAGTTTATCCATAGGTTTTTTTTTTCTTGAGCGAAATTCATGAAAGACTTGAATAAATCCAGACCTCTTGTGGATCTTTTTTATTAGCAGAACCGCAAGCCTTTCTTCGTGCAGTGTATCACCAGTAGCATATTGTGCAATCACACTGAACTGCGCAAAACGGCTAACGTCTGTTGACTCATCCAAAGCCAGAGAAAAGAATAGCGCTGCAATTATGTCTTTCACTTGCACTTTCTCCACGTGAGTTGCCATCATGATGATACGCTCATGAACAGTTTTTACCGACTAAGGCATGTCTTGTATCCGTTTGATTATCTTGTCTTTGTTCGGAATCTCATCAAAAAGTTTATCTGCTACCTTCAGCATGAACGTTTTAGCAAACTCGCCATTTGTGAATGGTTTTCCAGTCACAACTATTGATAAAGATCCAGCGAAGCTCGTGGAGTTATAGTCACCTTGCTGGGTCCATACGTGGAGATGCTTCTGGCTGTTACTTAGCGAGCTTGTGGTGGCACGTCATTAGAGGTGAACGGCTACAATGCGTGCCCTCCCTCCTTCGTTCTCCAGGAGCCGCTGTCCCGAAGTCATGTGTTGCCACAACCAACTGTTCCAATGCTCTCTTTCACTGACACCCCTGTCCCCGAGGCTTGACCTCACAGTTGCGTCTGGGACGCCCGTAACAGCTGCGTGAGCGTCCCCTTTCCTTCGGTTTTCTTGCGGCCCCGAGACCACCGCCCTGGCGACGGTAGTTTATTCAGTCACGCACAAACACATCCGAGCATACACGGGCGTCCAAATACCCAAGGGCCATTTAAATAGTTCACCCCTCGGCCTATGTAGGCGACATCCCCTCGGGGAACTGCAAGACACCAATTACAGAACAATTTAACCTGCTCCGAAATCTTAGTGAATCAGCTGTCAACACTGTCTCAAGCTCTCTCAAGTCTGACTATACGCAATCAACACTAGCCCTGGCTTCGCTAGTGGCCACTGCCACCTGGCACTGCAATTGGGAGTTCTCTACATGATAAGTCACTCCTTCTGATGACTTGTGTCTTTTAACTTCCAACCTGGGATTTGACATGATGATTGTAGTGATCCAAGTACAACCCACTACTTAGACCCCTAAAGAGTAACAAAAATAATAAAATCTGAAGTTTCTGACAGAGCCATATGCGATCATCAAAAGAGCCACATATGGCTAGCGAGCCATGGGTTGCCGACCCCTTGCATAAATGAAGAAATGAGAACTTGCTTGCGCTTATTTGAATTGCCCTGGGGTTACCAGCGGATCCATCCTGGGCATAGGCAGTTGGCGGGGCTAGCGCAGTATGAATATCGTCAGAGGACTGCGTGTTTGGTGCAACCCTGCCTCCTGCGAAAACATCACTGTCTCCGAGTTGCTTTGCGCGGACGTGGGGTTGTGTGAAGGAGACTCCAGTTGATGTCGAATTCAAAGCTCTCGTACTCGCGTTGCTTGGATTTTGGTCGATTAGTGCTGTCGAAAGAAATAGAGTAAACTGTTTGTTAGATAAGTTTTGGCTGCTGCCCTCAGACTTGGGATGCGCATAATTTCCAGTCAGTGGAAGACAGTTTATGATAGGCTTACTAAAACACGGAATAGCTTTTCGCTGCCTTCTGATCTTCTATAAGTTTTTAATACATTGCTGTGTCATAATGTAAACGTACACCGATTCCTAATGGGTGACGCACAACTTAAGGGTAGACATGACCGGCTGATGACGCCTAATAAGCCAGAAATGGCCATTCCAGTCTCCATTGTTTTTGACGACATTACTATCCGCCTAAGACTACTAACCGCTACGGTTGCTGTCAGAGCCCGATAAATGAGGCCCAAGGCTTACCGTGACAAGTGAGTTCCGTTAGTAATCTGTGAACATTAATTAACCAGTGTCAATATCTCCCGAACTGAACCAGCAAGGCATCGAGATTGTTGCTCAGTGCTTAGAGTCATACAATTTGATCAATACGGTCACGAGCTCCAGCCTCTTGTATCGCAGCACTCGGGGCTGAGTATAACTGTTTGACGACGGCTAATAAGCCAGAAATGGACATTCTAGTCTCTCCTTTTCTTGTCTAAAATCTACATGTTGTTTGTTATTTCAAATATTTGATGGATTTTAAGATTTTATAAGCTAAGCCACACTTAATGCCCGCTGTATAGTCAACAAAGACTCAGTGTTTCATAGGCCTTATCATATCAGGCATACTCAACCGTGTTTTACGTTAACGAAATGGCAGGAATCATGACGAATCATCATTTAAACGTCGACATAAATGAAACGCTAATTACTTTCCAAAATGTTAGTACACTACCTGTCTGAGTAATTTGCACAAACAAGACGACAAATTAAATGCGTCTACTGGAAAAGAGTGAAAACAATCAATAAAAAAATTAATTTGGTAATTTAAAATGCTAATTAGGTCCGCTCATTACGCATTTTAAGCCTTCAATTTAAGAAAACAGAACGATATTACTGAGACATAATCACCGCAGCAGGAGAACCAATGAACATGATTTCAATGGAAAAGGTTTGGTCGTGGGGTATCCAAGAAATCCGCCAGCTACTATGACCCAGCAAAAACTTAGATAATTTTTTTGCTTATTGAATTCCACAAATTCATGGTAAAATATAAAGACTTATTTTCAGTTTGTAGGAGAATATGCAGTATTAGCCGCGCGGTTTGATAAACGGCGACTAATATCATGAAGACTAAGAAGTCTGAAATTAGAATCAGGCATATGCTTACTAAATCTGTAGTTGGCGTGCAATTGATACCCGAATAGATTCAAGTGGTGTGAACACGACGGTATTTTATCAGAAAAAACAGAGGACGTAACTAATTTGCGTTTAATTAAAATATATGATGAATTTAGCGTGAATAATGAAAGTTGAGAGTGGACCTTTCCACCAGCCAGACAGAACACCTCGGACATTTTTTATCGTACGTTTTGCCAATTGCCTTCCGAAAAATCTCCAAGTTTTCACGCTATTTTATTAACGAAAATATTGACGCATATTCTTGATTACGTGGTTTCCTTACCTATGACACTCCAGCCGTCGCCGGACTGAAAAAAATACTCGACCGACGATGCTTATCAATGCGTTCTGACCTATGTTTGCACTCAACGTATGAACGGTGGGCTGAAATGGATACGACAGCCAGCATTCTCTAGGAACTAGTGATTCCAAAGTACCCGAGAGTATTGCCTCGGAGACATTGCTTGAAAATTCCAACGTTTATTATGGATTTGTATTGTGTTATGATGGACATTCGAGAATTTCTAGCGCTGGACAAACTGAAAAGCTGTCAAAGAGAAAAATCTTTTAGTTGGGCTCTGTCCTTTCATTCGATCAAAAGTTTCATACGAACAGGTAAAACAGTCATTGCTGCGTCAGCATTTTCACTAAGTGATGATGAGTTCGA
Source organism: Ligula intestinalis (assembly GCA_036362985.1). Lineage (NCBI taxonomy): Eukaryota > Metazoa > Platyhelminthes > Cestoda > Diphyllobothriidea > Diphyllobothriidae > Ligula > Ligula intestinalis. Next base: position 7,907 of record JAYGXS010001878.1, on the reverse strand, counting down.
GCGTAAAACTTGAATATTCAAGGGAAAAGCATCCTGATTTTAGTCATCGCATCTCCATCAAATTCATGTTAAATTCAATTTCAAGAAATGGGAAGAAATAAAAAAGGTGCACCCTGCCTGCCATATGTTTAAAAATATTGTTATTTGCCCAAAACCTTAAAAGTGGAATAATGTTATCTTTCTTATCAGAGCTTATTCTTAAATATAATTATTGGCTTCTTGAAAAACTGGGTTTGCATAGGTTTTGCTTAAAGGTGAACCACACGTGAGATTACGTCACATGGTTTCCATAAAGGCCTTTTAAATGAATTAACACACGTCGTATAAAGGCCTGCTAAGTTCGATGCTGTGTCAGCTATGCTGTAAAGATCACTGTTGTCCATTATGAAATGTTCAAAAGAGGATGCTGAAGTTCAAATATCAAATGACTCATAACACTCATATATCAACAAGAAGGCAATGCTTCAGAAACATACGCATAATCTTCGGACATCCTTGCATAATGTAGATCACGACGAAAATATAAAGGACGCGGAACATTCTGGGCTGGAAGAGTACTTCGGGCGTAATTTTTTTGGCAGAGGAAGGTAAATGAGAGCTTTATTGCCTACAGGGCAGCGATTGTGCAACCAATCTGCCCTTCATACTATGCTGATTGGTTCACTTTTGAAAATTGATTTGTTATGTGCATGCGGTTGCGTTGGCTATTCAGGAAAAACAACGTGGCTGTTAAAATTGTAACTGAAGCTGACACTAAAACGTGAGCGTTGAGCATTAACAGTCTACAGCTTTTCAAAATAAAATTTGGGAATTTGGAAAGTTTCACAGAACTAATACGCCAATCGTTCAAGAAAACCGCATTAGACATTATTATGCCCTGTGAATTTCTGCAAGTTCAATGTATTTTACTGTGCCGTTATAAACTTTAAAAGCAAATTGTTAAACCAAACCTTAAAGTTTGCCTGCTGACCCTTCAGTAAGCAGCGTTTGCTGGGAGAAAATTACTCCTGAAACACAGCGAACGTATTCTTATTAGTACCTACATGTTTTAATTAAGGATAAAATATGAGGATAAGGAACCTTACAGGCCCTGACAACTCCTATACTCTGCTTAGTGCAATCTGCGTTCTTCCAGTTGTTTAAACCTTCAAGCAACCCCTCTTCTCACTGTCTCTCAGAAAGTTACTTACTGCTAATTGAGTCAATGAATTGGCTTCATGAACAGATGTTCCCCTACGCATCTACTCGCATGGACTTTTTGCTCGTTAAATAGTATTATTGCTACTTGTACTACTTTATTCTGTAATTTGTGTAGTTCGAAGACGGAGCTATGGGAAACATTCATTAAATTAAACGAATTGCGGCATGCGCTACAAGGACATGCTCAAGCATGAAGTAACACAACGCGCTGTAAGCGTATTCAAGCATGTCACGTCTAAGCGAAAATACTTGAATTATATCAGAGTACCATTTTAATGTATGAATCAACGAAGAGTATAATATTTACAAGTTTTAAACTCACAAAATTTTACTATAACTTGCATAGTCAGAAAGGTAGAACTCTCCCTAATAAAATAAGTCGATAAAATAATCAATTGCGGAAATGATGTCGATGCACCTATGGTTCTAAGCATTCAGGTAACGCTGTCTAGATAAATATGAAAGAACAGGAGAACTAATGAACATGATTACATTAGAAATGGTTCGTGGTCGTATACATGGCGATTATTCTGGCTTCTATTAGTAGGCGCAAAACTAGATAAGCATTTCCTTTTAGGCTTATTGGATCATGCAAAAACATTAAAATAAATTTTACGGTTTTTGCATATGGAACAAGTAGTCAAAAATTGAGATCTGCCGAAAGTTTGCAAATTCTGCACTCAGCGAACAATTAATGTCTGAATCGATTAAAGTGGCATAAGCATGAGTATTTATCAATTTTTATCACTGGCAAACGTTAGGACTCTGGAAGTGTCCACAAATATGCCAGAAGAAACAAGCCAGGGTTAGTAAATCCTGGGGGAGATCGGAGAACACCCATTTACTACTGAGTATTTATATTCAGATGGAGGACAAATAATACAAAAACATTTCCTTTACCTAAGGGACAATTGTGTAGGCGTCGTGGCAGCAATTAATTGTAAGGGACCTTGTGTAATTTTACTATACATAACCGCCGACTTATTTAATTGTGGTAAACCACGTTGGTTTGATTATTTAGTATAATTATGGATTTTAGTGCTTTTATACATTGTGTTCTATATACTATCTTCTGTGGCTTTTCTTGTGCACAGTAACGCTTAGTTTTATTAGGTTTTGTTCAGTTTTTAGTTTATTCAGGTTAGTTTAGTTTACATTGCATTAAGTTTTGCTTTTCTTTGCTATCTTATTTTACTATAGTGGTAAATGCGGAAGAAACCGAATCGTTTGGTGTGTCATCAATCAACCTCGTCTGCGTGACAAATTGAAAGCCATAAAGAAGCATTGGAAAATTATTTACAAACAGACTGTGGAGGTAATCGTTATTTATGAATTTTATTTTTGGGGGTTTACTGCAAAGAGTCTTCGCCAAATGGCGACAACACTATCTTTGCATAATGCTGTTATGTAATAAGTAGTAAAGCAACATATACGTTATCGCCTATAATCGAAAGCACAGTTTACACTCTCGGTTAATATTTAAAAACCATAGTCAATCCATTGTATTTTCGGGGCAATATGTGCACTTCTGTGGACCGCAACATCAACAATATTTTCCTACAATATACAATTTCCTGTGTCTGTGATTCTTATACGCTTGGTTCTCTGCCTGGAAACTAATGTCTCGATTGCATTAAAACACTATCATCAGATTAAAGTAGGCCCAATATGGTCAGCCCTTTCAGGCCGCTTGACTGAAGTTACAATCCAAAATTATAATCAATGGTCCTACTACTAGTTAACCCCAAGTTGTGACTATTCTATGTTGATGACATGTTTGGCAATGTTAAAAGGGACTAGCTTGAAAGACTGCACAAAAATATTACATCAGCGATACAGGCATCACGATTGTGCTCGAAGAAGAAGTTGACAGAAAAGTCGCATTTCTCGATGGCCTCGTACAGCGGAATACTAATGGAACATTTCAATCATCACTTAACTGCACAAAATCACTCGAGGATGTTACGAAGGCAACCAACCTTTTGCTCACAAACAGAGTATTTTTACCACCCTAATTAATCCAGCAAGAATGCACTGCTCTAACCCCGAACTTTACTAAGCCAAACTCAATTACCTGTCCAAAGGATTTTCGAAAAATGGTTGAGCCAATAAATTTTCTTAAAGGTTGTTGGCCATGGTAAACACCGCTGCCACCAAACTTTAATGCGTAGCCGACGACAAAGGACGGAGACGAGTATCGGAAACGAGCCAACGAGTGACCAATACGACAGTTAGTCCAAAAGGAAAAGTCAGTGACTTGAGATGAGTGTCTTAAAGGTCCTAAATACGAAAATAATCTAATGGGAGAACCTACTACAAAAATAAACTAAAGGGGGATGCTGTCTTTGACAAGAATGGCAGTTGAATCCTTGACTGGACGGGAACAGCCGTAGCGACGATGGAAGTGCGCCGGAAGTTGGCTCCTGGTCCTCAGTCGGCCTTGTTATTTATTCCTGCCCGACAAGGTCATCCAGGGAGCGGCCATTGCAGTATAAAGTAAAATAAAGGAAGTGTTCAATTATCTTTGTGATTGTTATTTATTTATTATTATTAAGTTAAATAAAAACATGATAACAGTTATTGACTTCCATGATCAGTTCTATAAATACGAGGAAGATTGGCACGCGCGCCCCTCAAGGGGGCGCGTTTCCAGAACATATGGCGCGTCACTCACATGCTTCTATCCCACGTGCCTCTACATTGCTCCCCCCTTCGAAAGGGACGCTGTCCTGATCGGCATTATCCAGGTCAACGATGGGTCCACCACCGAAGGGAACTTCGACCTTCCTCTCCACTTTAGTCATCCTACAACTTTATACATGTTTAAAATTTCGTTTTCGTGGAATAGTAAGGCACACTTTTTAATAATTTTCACCGATGCGTTAAAACTAATCACAGGAGTAGTTATATACATGTGTGGGATACGATGTGGTCCAGCCAGATAATAGACGAGAGAACGTATTCCAACATGTATAAGCTAGTGGAAAAGGATAAGGCGTAAAAGGCCATATGGTGGTCACGCCAGATGTGACCTAGTCCGCGTGGCGTCCGAGCAAAGCATGACTAAGAAAGGGGGTCGCTACACATGATTCAATTCGATCTACAATTTCACGCCTCCTTACGCGGAGCCTTTTCAGTTCTTAATCCTGAAAAAAACCAATCATGGAATATCATTAAACTGCAGTCCAATGAAGCAAGTGTATATTAAAATAATCTTGGATGGAAAAAATAGTTTTTGCTAGTATGTATTTGAATAAGGAAAACGCGACGATATATAAAGAATTAAATTCTGCCATAAACGTCTGCATATGCGATCGTCATTGACATGGTTGGAAACATTTATCTAAATATGTGTAAAATAGGTCTGCAGTTACACATCTACGGTTATTAATGCACAATAGCGCATATAAGAACAACATTCGCTTAAAGTTTTGGATTCACATATGAATTCATCATCCGAAACATGAACAGACTTTGCATAAAATCTTTGGTCATGATTTTTTTTATAAACAACACAATATTTTACGAAAAATAACTTACTAACAGTTCCGTTACAGTTTGTTATTTCGTTGTATTTTATTTTGATTAAACTCTAGTGGTCACTTTTACATGATGTAGGTTTTACAGACGGACGACAACGGGACTCACTTAAAAGTCGCCATCCTGTCATGAATAGAATATGTTGGAGTAATTATGCAAGATAATTCGTATTATAACATTAAATAATCTATATTTTCCCATAACGAACAAAAAAGATATAACTGCGGCTAAAAGATAAAACATAAAATATGAAGCATCGAGGATACGTTAGATTTTGCAGGACGAAACCGCAAAGGAATGAGTACTCCTGTAGAAAACAGCGATTTCATTTTTCATTTTCCTGGCAGTTGAAGATAACAGCTAATGAGCCAAAATGGCTTCTAAAGTCATTCTTATTTAAAGCAACTTTTCCCTGGTGTAAAGTAAAATATGGCAATAGCAGAAAAACGATTTATTGGATCCATATCATTTCGAGAGAGCTTGTCAGTTGCCGCCTCTCCTTACTTAAAGTGAATCACAGAGAAGAAGATACACAATGAATTAATAAAGAAAAATCGATATAAACACAAGGTCATAAGAAGTGGCCAAGTGGCTAATCAATAACATGATAAGTTCAAACGCTATGGTCAGCAAAATAACAGGGAAAAACACCTGATGTAACGACTGAGAAGGAAAAATGTATGAATAGGGAGCCAATGTTACCAAGGCAAAGTTAGGTTCACTACATGCTCCAACTGTTTACATAGATCGGGTTTGACCCGCCGTATGTAGGCTGCCTCCTGGTAGCGTAAAGTGCGAGTTGTTCGTGCTCGAACAAGAACTCGGAAGGACGTTTTGGGGTCAACAGAATGGCCCGAGTCTGACAGATGTTCAGTAATTGATGACAAGGGAATTCTGTTTTCTTGTTTCATTAGCCAGCTAGGTAAATGTTCCTTAGCTCTGGTGGCCAATTGCCTCTGCGTTCGCCCTATGTACTTGCATTCGCAAGTACATGTAAATTCATCAGTGCAGTTTGAAGTGGCGTGCAACGGCATGACATCCCGAAGTATGAAATCGACACGGTTACCACATTTGTTATGGTGACAGGTCAGCCTTCAGCTTCTCAATTTCCATTACTTCACACGTGAGGAATCGTGCGAAGAATGTGAGTACCGAGTTCTGGTAGGCTGATGTACGTCAGGACATATGACGGAAGCTGCGTTGCATAGTACGAGAAGACGTTGCAGCCATTATTTCAGAGTGAAGAGGGTGAGCGACCTCACTAAGAATACGGTCCACGAAATTCTTGACCGATGTGAAATGTTGCTGAATTATAAGGTCAGCTTAAACATCATAGGAATAACCAGCACCTCAAGAGAGCATGCGGAGAATACGCTTAATAATAAGCAAGTCTTTCTTAAGTTATGCTGGAAAAGTAACTGGAGAGCAGCAAAGAATGAGAGGGAGGATACAGGCATCTATGAAACGCCAGATGAGGGCTTTGCTGGGTGCGATATGAACGCAAGCGGCGGAGATTATATAAAAGTTTGCGGATTTTAATTAAAAGGTCTTCAATATGAATAGTAAGTGAGAGGTTGGAAGGTAGTGACAAAACCTGCTATATCTGCATCTGAACTACTGCATGATTACTAGACGTTACATGTTTTTGCTACTATCTCTGATGCTGGATCCGCGATGAAATTCGGAACTTCAAGTGAATACCTTTCTCATCCCAGCAATCACAGCCACGTCTTCTCAACTGCTAGATGTACTCTTCATGTTGCTGCACAAAACCTTAAAAATCCCGTCTGCACATTCCGCACAACATCTGCTACTTACCCTGAATGCAGCAGGTTATATTACATAACATGCTTAGTTTCTGCATAGGTATGCGTAGCCTCGCATGCCAAGTATCCGCTGTCAAGGTGATTATGTCGAAGCAGTGGCGCTTGTCCTGCTGTCCACATAGGAGGCTTACGAAATAGCATGCTCCTCCCGATATAAGGTAACTACCGCATATTTCAAAGGTAATTTCAGAATGTGAGCAAGGTGACACGTGTTTTTCTCCTATACATAAAAGCATATAACGATGTAAACATTCGTCTGAAGTATATCACGTTTGTTCGATGTAAATTAAATTTAAAGCAACGTTTCCCAGGTGCAAATCTAAAGATAGCAATAACGGCAAGATTTATCGGATCCAAGGCAATTTGCTGACCATAGCGTTTTGACTTTTTATGTTATTGATTAGTCAATTGGCCACTTCTTACGACTTTATGTTTATATCGATTTTTTGGATGAATTCAATGAGTATTTTCTCTTATGTGATTCACGTAACGCAATGAGAGGCAGCAACTGAAGAGCTCTCTCGAAATGCCATGGATCTAGTTAATTAAATTGGTGTTTACATCATGATATTTCGTCTTTTGTTCGTGCACTTGGATGACACATGAGCGGCAATTTCTAGCTTAAATCGGTATTTTCGCATGATGGTAGTGGGTCTTATGAGTGCATAACTTATTTAAGCTAACTTATCAGCTTATGCATATCCTCACTGCAACCATGCAATGTGCGGCTTCCTTTGGCAACCCACTTCTATATAATAGGGGTATATATAAATATTATTCGAGTCTAGGAATTTAAATTTATATTTTGTTGATTAACAGGGACCCTTAATTTTCGGAATCTACGTCCTATAAAAATATATAATAAAAACTGCCGACTAGGAGAGAGGAGATTATTTTGCTTTCTAGGTAGTTCGATATGACATGGTGATATTTGTCTAGCTTCGTGTGTATTTGTATAGTGTTACCTTATTTAAATATTCTGTCAGTGGGGAAATATCCTGCATTTTCCATGCAAAAATTACATAATATACATGCATTGCTCATATACTGATTGGTAGGAATATTAATATACTCCAAACTTACCCTTTGAAAATATGGTTTATATTGGACCAGCGTCTATGAATGGGCAAAACTCCAAAATTCAATTCGTCTTAGATGAATATCTCATTTCACTTGGTTTAATTGTTTACAACTGAATTGCCCTTCGCAATATAGCGTTGTGTGCCAACGTTTATCATATAAATATGGAGCGATCTTCAGTTTAAACCACCTTTTGACACTGCCGATCAAGATATAATGCTGTGTGCGTTCAGCGCGTTTTTAGCTTGCATATCGCAGAAA
>JAYGXS010001877.1:0-12052 GCA_036362985.1 Ligula intestinalis | reverse complement strand
ATCTGTTCCACAGGATGTGGCTATCGTAGGATAGTGTTTTTGCGAGTCGGATCAACCAATTGTGTTCCGCAAAGCTACTGATAATGGAGATATTACTAACCAACTGCTAGTAACAAGTCTTTTTATAGGAGTATTCTGGCCGATACTGGCAACCATGATATACCTATTTCGGGCTATTGAACCTCATCAGCCATGCGCAGCTTACTCTGGTGTAGCAGCTGAAATTGCAGCCGCACCCAAGTTTCGAACTCGTGCCTCGCCGGTAAGGGGCAGACGTCCTAACCATTGAGCCATCGAGCTCGGTGTCTAGCCGGTTGTAGAACGGGGGTATATAGTATTCGCTTGTGCGCTGATCTGTTCCTTAGGATGTGCCCATCGTGGGATAATGCTTTTGCTAGTCGAATCAACCAATTGTGTTCCGCATAGCTACTGATAATTGATAAGTTACTAGCCAACTGTTAGTAACACGCCATTTTATAGGAGTATTCCGGCAGATACTGGCAACCATGATATAGCTATTTCGGGCTATTGGCCCTCATCAGCCAAGGGCATCCAACTCTGGTGTAGTCAGTGAAATTTCCACCGCATCATAGTTTAGAACTCGCTCCTTGCCGGTCAGGGGCATTTTATCTGACGTAACTTTTCAAAATATTTCAATGCACAGATTTTGCTTGAATAAATGTCTAATTTAAATCATTTATAACAAAGTAGACTACTATAGAGACGTTTTGTTATTTATTTTAAAAATAATGATATAATTATATTGCGGACATTGATTTGGACGAAACGTGTTATGTTCTATAGAGGCATTTATAAGTATGGTGCATATGTGCATCTTTGTATATACTTATACCCAAATAAGAGTCTTTTTGTCAGTTTAAATAATATGTCTTGTTTTGCAACATTTGTATGCCCATTTCTCTCAAGTCTGATGACGATCCGGTGATCCAGTGTCGATACTTCACTGAATCAATTTATTGATTTTCTCAAAGAACTCCTTTTCTTGAACTATACGTGTTGTTTTAAACATCTTTTAATGACCAGCAAACATAATTTTTTTTTATAAATCAACTCTTAAAAACACAAAAATCGCTGACAATTTCGGTCGAAATTCAAAGACCAAATTTGCAAGTAATTGTTATAGAGTAACGACAATATGTTTTAATAAATTTGAAAACAGGAAATTTAATAATGCACAGCGAAAGTGGTAAGTTTATTCATTTTATCAATAGAAAGTGATTTTCTACTTCTAAGGAAATTGAGTGCTATGAAGAAACCTTCATTTTTATTACCACATAATTCGAACTCCAACCCTTGCCTTTTATAAGATATTTGCCTTCATTATTATTGCTAAAATTTTTTACATGCGCTTATACATATTTGTGAGTGATTATTCAACTTTCGTAAACTTTGACATTTCACACAATGTATGGGTTGCACTGGTTGTCTTTTCGGAATATTTATAGTTAAATTTCGTAAAAATGACGGACTGCTTAACAACATATTTTGTAGACGATTCAACGTAAAACAAAAGTAATTCTACTCCTAGTCAGCTCATAATTGATAATTGTCGTATGCTTCCTGGACAGTACAAAACGTATGTATCCATGTCCGTACTATTTAACATGTAAATTCAACTAAAAAATGCAATTGCCTGCTCCATTTTTGCTATATAAATTGACATAGAGTGTCTATCTTATATTCCGAAAGGATTAAAATCAACACTTGATTGGTTGGTTCCGAAGTACTGATTACCACCAGGCGGCGATCATCAACACTTAAACGCTTAACTCAACATGGTCCGTTTTTTTAAATATTTGTTTGTGAAAAAGGTTTAAATAAAAAATGCCGATACTGTTCATGTCCAAAGAACCGACAGGCTTTAAGCCTTACTTCCGTTAATTTTCCTGAAATTCCTACGAAATTTATTATAAATTATTTATTTTATTATTCATTGTTTACATTTGAACTTTTGAGAAGATTACAATGCAATGAAACAACGGTCGTATCTTCAAGCTGCACATCCATCGAAACAGTTTAAGTAATTAAAAGTGAGATGCTGTATATTGGGTGTTAAAACTTACCTTCAGCACAAACGGCAGAGTAAAGTGTTGGTGTGCGATTCTATTTCCTTGATTGACTTTGCCCTCATTTTTCGTTCTACCAGGTTGACTTTGCGTTGGCAAATTCCTGAACCAAGAAGATGTAGCACGGCAATCTCCTCCGTATCCATTATCGTGAAATGTACATTTGAAGCAAAACACATGTTGTAAATATCTGCTGATTTCTATAGAAAACGCATTTTACGCCAAACAAAAAACTAACTGTATGTTAACCATCTACCTATACCCCCAGCTGCAGAATCCTGTCTTCCACAATATGTGGGATACGTTAACTTTGGTTTTGGTTACGTGTTTTATTTCTTTTGATGTTTATTTATCTACCGTTTAGGATAATAAACTAAGATAAAAATAGACTTACAAAACCAAAAATTAAAATAAAAAACCGAAAAATATACCAGAACCTAAATTACCCTAGAACGGAACTAAAATTTAAAAAGCACAAGTAATATTGAAGGAAGACAACAAACCCTAATTCTACACATCAAAGATGGCTTTTACATCCTGAGAGATAAATCGGTGTACAATCAAACACCGTATACTCCCGATCAACAACCGGCAAGACAGCGAACTCGGTGGCTCAATGGTTAGGACGTCTGCCCCTGACCGGCGAGAGGCGATTTCGAAACTTGAGTGCGGCAGCGATTTCACCGGCTACATTAGAGTTGGGCTACTCCTAGCTGATGATGGCCAAAAGCCATAAATAAGCATTCTAGGATTGCCTTCTGCCTTGCCGTAATATTACTTGTATAAAATAGTTAACGATAAGTGAAGCTCAAAACTGAACAATGAATACACTTAGTCAAGAACAAGAGAGTCAATTAAGTATTGCCTCAGTCTAGACGCATGTTCAACAACACAAGATGATGCCGTGCAAAAGCGTTCTTGGGAGAGCGTGTGTGTGCGTCTGTCAGTGTGAGAGGAGGCGACGGCTGCTTTAATGTGACTTCAGCGGGAGGTTCATGTGGCGAAAGGAATGGGAAATATGTGTTCAAAGGCCCATAATTATCTCAGCAAGAGGGGCTGTTCGAGTAGTTCTCAGAGCAGCCGCTGTTACATTAGGCAAGAAAGAGAGGAAGCGGAAACCTGGCTCTCCAACACAAACTGCCTTCACGTGTCTACATCTTGCGTAGGCGACAGCATGTTGGGGAAGGTGATTAAAAACGAAGGGGTCGAACGCGGCTGAGGACAATTTTCAAGTGGCTATAGGCTCTTTTGCCTGTAAGTATTCGAGTGTAACTGGGTCAAAAAGGGAAAAATGGCCAATATTTGATTAAGAAAGTGGACACGGGCACGCGATTCAGAGAAAAAGGGGAAGTGCTCCGTAGAAGATATGCATGTTTTACAGGGTTTTCGATGGAGAGGGGACGTGAATAATTTCAAACTTATGTAGCCGGAAACAGCAATAACAATTTTCAACTGTAGGGTTCTATGCATTAGACATCTTGGTTATTAACCGATTATTGAGCGTGCCTTTGTTGCTTTTGATGGTTAAATAAACGTAAAAATGGGCAATATGCTGTTAAAAATTTGAAATATACACTGTGGCATGACTCTGGAAAATTAGATGGCCCTTGAAATTGTGTGTTTCCGCTGAATGTTTTCTAATAGCATTTCGCTTGATGTCCAATGCAGGATGGAGCAGGCGAATTCCGCTAGTGGTCAGGTATGCGTATGTTAACGAGTGCCAACCTTCCCTTGGTTAATTGGTGATGCAGAAAGCACGTTGATCAATTATAAGGGTATGCATTTTACATAAAATTTGTCGGGATTGCGCGGCCCGGGTTGAAAGTACGGTGTATGATTGGCTGTCGACACTTGATAAGGCAGACGTGGCCATTCCACTCACTCTAGCATTTGCCGGCATTATAATGTACTTAATACGTCTAACGTTTTTATATTTTAGGGCCACTGTTGAGCGGAACGTATATGATCCGTTGCCAGATTAGTTAATTTTTAACAAATAATATAATCATCCCCTGAAATAAACTGTTGAAACGACGTTGGATAGCGCGGTTTTCGTGGAGAAGATAATTTCGCAATTTTGGGGCTTAGGTAAGACATCACTTAGTAAGACATATAACTGGCTGTGCGCAATTGAGATGGCAGAAGATCTAATTGCAATTTTTCATGCCTATAGTTGCAAAACAATCGGCCTTCTAACAGCTCCTAGCACTGTCCTGGCTGGTGAACGTCCATCAACTTAATCTTGAATGCTTTATTGATTAAAAGTATCGTAAAAACTCTTCGATTTTATGTGATTAAAATTCTTAAGCTAGTGTGTTGACTTATAATTCATGAGATCTTCAATTAGAAACGATGAATTGCGTAATCACCTATTACGTACGCAGGTTTTTTACTTAAAGAACCTTGTGTTGATCGTGCTTTTTCTGTCGCCTTAATTGGGACAGCACCAACTGGATCGCTTTCTTAACATGTTAGAAGCAAGTTTGTTCCGCAAACCGTGGCATTCGAGTTCGATAATCATTACCGCATACATGGTTTCCGTTTAAAACCTACTTAATCGTACGCACAACAGTTGACTATCAATAGCTGGTCGACTGGAAATGCAGCAATGTGGAGTATCCCTGACACGTAACACTATCTGACTTTAAGATGCAACTCTGCTCACCCATGTGCTTGATTTATCCTCTCCCTCTCACTGCGAACGTCTGTTTACCTCCCACGCCACACCAAATGTTATACTCCCCATTATCAAAGCATAATTACATCGTCATCGCCGAAGCCGAATACTTTATACATAATGTCATAGAACCACTTCGATGGCAAGATAGACTGAACCAATCAAGCCTTCTAGCTGAACAAAAATATTCTTCCGAGTTTCAATTACGAAAAAGATATACGTTTACCACGTCCGAGCACCGATTGCGGATTGTCCAACACTGTGGTCAACCAGATGGGAAATGAGCAATTATTTGAAATGCAGTTGATCACTGGCTCATACATGTCGTTTGTTTTTACTGCATTCCGTACCTATATTATCGGTAGAATGTCCGATCACCGAGGTTATTGCCATTTAATTGGCTACCCGAAGTAAACAATATTCGCGAGGAAAGCAATATCCGTGTGGTATCTTAGGGGCAAAAACGGGAGACTACCTGCCAGATTAATGACGGTGAAGTGTAATTAACAGAGGGAGATGACAGCGTATGGCAGTTACTTGACACAGAACTATTCGGGCTTATTTGTACTTATTCATCCGAGAATAAAGTTGACCACCATCGGTCTACCAGATGGGCCCTATGTGCTCCATCGAACCGCCACCTGCCATTTTCCGTCGCCTCATCCCCCATATTTGTTCACATAACCGATCATTTTTCTGCCCGCAGATAAAATAATACGCTTGGGGATTAAAAGTTTTGAAATGGACAAACACCAGCCAGGTCCATGACGTGCGAGTCATAAAAGTAGACAAGTATCACAACGTTTTGCGTTTCCTTGATGCAAAATGTTTTAAGTATATTTGCCTTCATTCAGCCAAGCATGCCATTGACAAGGAGCAGGACCAAAAGATTAAAATCTACCAGATGGGACATAGACACTTGATAGAACCCATTCAATTAATGCCTCTTAAACTGCCGTTTTGCTGTCGCTGCGTACCCCATACATATTCACACAGGAATTTCCGAAAACCAGCGCAACTAATTTCCCGAAAAAAAAACAAATGTTCGTGTGGTTGCTACAGGTTACCAAAAAGCTGGAACAGCTGGCAGACCGATGATGGCTAAGTCGTAGTTTCAGATGCAATAGCAGCATTTGGCGGTGACATGATAAAAAGTTTATATTTTACTCGTTTCAACCAAGCATTTAACTGACCATTGTCAGTGAAGGACACGGCAAACATGCGCAATCAGATATCATGCATTATGTCTCAAAAAAGGTGATTCCAGATAGACCGTAAGTACTTAATGGAACCGTATATCATCAATGACTTGCAACCTGTCATTTGCTGTCGCTACATGCCTTACGTATCTTCATACAGGAATAGGTGAGCATATATCTAATTGGATTTCGCCGTGCACAAAAAAAAAACGTTTGGTAGCTGGATGTCCGCAATTGCCAAACACCTGCCAGGCCAATGCCGCCCTAATCATTAGAGTTGACGTATTTTGGCTATATTTGCCTTTCTTCAGCAAAGCGTAAAATTGATCGCCGGCAGGACAGCATAAAGCAAACATGCGCAGTCGCTTCTTCTCAAATAACTAATCACTCATCCTACTGCATTGGTCGTGAGCGATTCGTCGAACAGTGGCTCATCAATACCTCAACACCTGACATTTTCTTTGACTGCATACCGTGTAGTTAACCAGAATGTAATGTTGAAACACCGTTCCAATGGGCTTCCAGAAGGAACGAAAATGAATGTAGTGTCTAGATTTTCGAGTAGGGCGTCAACATTACATAAAAGTGAAAAGGAATGAGTTCCTTTGGCAGTTACTTCATACAGAACCGTTTCGGACACATTTGCCAGCATTCTGGAAGAAATATGTAACAAGCAAATACGGCAGAATTGATCAGCTCATCAGCTGAAACCTGTTTTTTCGTGGGATGAATAATAAGTGGATAATAACACAATTTGAATATCAATAAAATCGATAAAAGATAGGTCAATTTTTGCGCAATTGAACATTCACATTGTCAACTTAACTTAAGAAGGGGCCAAAATTTTGTGAGAGGAAATAACAAATAAATCTGATGGCTTGTTTTCCGAATAGGGCGCACAATTTACATTATAGCAAAAAGGAATGACTACCTTTGGCAGTTATTTAATAAGCAAGTGTTCCGGATAAAATTACCTCCATTCAGGTAAGCGTTACCAAAACAATATGGTTTTGCTGACAAAAAAGCATGGCCAACGCTCATCTGACCAGCTAATAGGGCTCGCAGATGGCGTATAAACATCTGATAGAACCACCTCACTTTGGGTATTTTCTGTTACTTAATATCCTGAAAAACACTTCTGAATATATTTGCCATAATTCAGCGATGAGTAAAAAATAACCGCCAATTGGCGCAGCAAAACAAACAATCCAAACTGGTCCATCATATTGGTTCCGATCACACCATCGATTTGCAGTTAATCGAAGCCTCATTTTCTCGCGTCATTTTCTGTTATTGCACACCAGGTATATATTCGCTAAAGAATATCCGATCACTGATCCGAATATCATCCCCGAAAAAAAGCAAATATTATTTTGGTCACTAAGCTCCCGAAACGGACGACAACCCAAAATGCCGATTCCAAACAGATAGCAATATCAGGGCTGGATGACAGACATATTTACCTTCATTTGGTCAAACATACCTGTCACCACTAGTTGGGCCTCGAAAAGCATACATACGCTTTCAAATAGCAGATGTGGTACATAATTAGGGTCTCATAAATGCATAATAAGCACGTCATAGAGCCACAGTTCTCATGAACTCTCATCTGATGTCACTGCATAGCGGTTATATATTCAGTCAAGCACATATGGATAGCGAACCAATTGGATTCTCACAGTAAAGAAGCTTCATTTGGTGGCCCATGTTCCCGAAGCGTGCGACCGCCTGCCAGGCTGATGCCTGCAAAGTCATAAGTTCAGGGTGAGATGAGAGTTTTGGAGTAGCTTTGTGCATAATTTGTTAGGACTAAGTTGGCTTTATTTAGTCAAGCACAGTCCTGACCACTCTCTCAACCAGAGAATCAAACTCGTGCACTCAAATATGGCGTCAATTATTCACAACTAGAGTTTAGCAGACGGGTCGTAGTCACTATATCTAAACGCATTGAATAAATGCGTTGCCACGTGTTGCTTCATGTATTTGCAGGCCGTGTATATATCCCCCCATTCAACGGGGTTTGGGAATTAAATAAACTTACGGTGAGGGCTGGGGATCCAAAAGCAAGCGCTCACTCCCCAGATATATGCCTGCCAAATCATACTATCAGAGAGGGATGACAGCGTGGCGCGTGTTCTGCAGAACTGGCGTTTTCTAACTGATTCATCGCACGATAGTCCGTCCATGTCTGGCACCTGATACGTATAGCGAAGAGGATGTTGCAAAATAAACATTCGGCCGACATTCAGGGGCATATTGGAGCATAAAAGTCATGATCGCTAGCTTGCTACTTGGACTGTGCAATGGCTATTATTCATCCTTTTTAGTACACGTGCATTTTCGGATATGCTTTGTAGCTGTACCTTTCTCTTTTGCATGATCCTGCAGGTTGCGTTTTTGTAGTGTTTTTTCTTTCAAGTCATTGGACCCTCGTTTCAAAGGAAAAACTTGAGTAAGAAATGAAGGGCATGAGAGATTTTATCCAGCAGACCCACTTGTCAACAGAAAACCTGACAGCTGCCGAGCTTACATGTAGAACACCTCAGAAACCTACGCGTGTACCTATACCTAAAGTACAGGCCCCCATAGTTGACCATGCAGCCACAGTGGAGGCTAATTCACACACCCTCGCTGTGGACAACAAAGGGACGGCTGGGCCACCACCAAAACCTACGGCTCTCATAAAAAATTGCAAGACTGTGCGAACACCCAGCGTGAAGGTGCCTAAAGCTGCCGTGCCTGACCTCGCGAGCACCCCTAGCGAAAATAGCAACGTCAATACTGGCGAAATATTGACTCCAGCTAGTCCGAGCTCGAGGTCCACTGCCAGCCCAAGCTCCCAGATCGCAGACACGGATTCTGAGGCCAACTTAGAGACCATGTCCAACACCGAAATGACATGCAACAACGAAGGGTTTGGCTTCCCGAATACACATAGCAACAGAAATGAGGCCCATGCTGGGGAACCATCTACATCGGCCATCCCGAGCTCGAGTCACACAGAGGCCAATATGACAAACACTGTAGAAAAAGTTCTCCAACACCCACAGGGACGACAGCACTGTATTATTGTGCAGGGCCTAGAAGAATGTACTTCAGTCAGTTCAGACCATAACGCGGAGAACATGGCATCCTTCAACCGTTTTGTAAACGATCTGTTCAAGCCAGGTGTGGAATGTCCAGTTCTGAAATCATTTCGGATCGGAAAATAACCTGACGAGGCCACAGGTACGCCGCGACCATGACCTCTAAAAATTGTGATGCAAAATAACGAACACGTTAAACTGATCTCATCAAAAAGATCAGCCTTCGCCAGTCACACAAAGAAATTTTTTTCAGCCGGAGTACTCTCTAGCGGAACGGCTCAAACGTCGGGAACTTGTGGCAGAATTACTTTCGAGAAGAACAAATGGCGAGACCAGCCTGGTAATCTCGAACGGGAAGATTATTCACAGGAATATGAGGTTCTTGAACCAACCGATAATACTTCGAACAATGGCCTGAGCGTGGCTTACACAGCCGATGTCAAACAAAGTTCAAATTCCACCGAGACGAAATTCGTCAAAAATATGTCATTTAAATTCTTCTACACCAACGCACAGAGTCTTTTGTCCAAGTTAGATGAACTAAAAGTGCAGATATATGACCTTTCTCCCGACATTATCTCTCTGACAGAAACCTGGCTGTCTGAAAACGTGGATGACCGCGAAGTAGCACTACCTGGCTTTAATCTGTTCTGCAGAGATAGAAAAGGGTGCCAAGGAGGAGGAATTATAACTTACGTCAAACATGGACTGCTAGTCTTGGAAAAAACAGAGCGGTTTCATTGCAGCACCGAGGCCATCTGGCTTACTATAAAGGTACCAGAATCACCCAGCCTGGAAGTTCTGACCGTGTACCGTCCGCCTAGATATGATCATGAGGCTGACACTGGTCTGCTAGAAGAGTAAGCGAGATTAGTTGCTCGGCCCGACGTCTTGATTATGGGAGACTTCAATGCCCCGCTTATTGATTGGGGTTCATCATACGCACGAGGCCCGGAGCAAGCATTCGACTGGCGTTTACTAGCTCTGACACTTAATGCATCTCTCAGTCAACACGTTCTATTTCCCACCAGGGTGCGTGAGGGCGCAGCAATAAAACTGCCTAGACCTGGTACTTACGAAATCGCTGGACAGCATCGACGAGGTGCAATCTCTACCTCCTCTAGTTAAAAGTGATCACATCGTACTAAATTGGGACTATTCTATATTTTCGGTACCCGAACAACCCACCAAGTTTAGAAGGATGTTTGGCGTGGTGACTTTGATCAAATGAAGGCCGAAATAAACAACATAAATTGGGAATTGGTCTTTTCTGGCAATATAACCGATGATTGGGGATGGTTCAGTGAGTTATTGCATACTCTCCTGAGAAACCACTGTCCGATTACACGGAAGAAGCTAAACAACACACCTCAGTGGCTGACTCAAGCGCTGAAGAAAGAGATAAATAAAACTGGAAGATTGTTTAGAAAGTTTAGAGCAGACAGAAATCCCGTATCCCTAAATGCATACAAAACGCAGAGGAACCTCGTGAAGCGACTTATCTTCAAAGTGCGCAAACACTTTGAAAAAGATATACTAAACCGGGCAGTTAAAAATCCGAAGCTATTTTATGGCTACTTAAGAAAGACCACACGAAAGTGGGACGCAGTTCCCCTTCTGAAGGCTAGCGATGGAATAGAAATGAGTGAGGATGGAGCAAAAGCTGATTATCTTTCACAATTTTTCAAATCGAACTTTACAACTGAAATCGGATTCATTCCTCCAAACTATGGCTTAGATGACGGTCCAAAGATTGAAAATGTTTCCTTCGCCGAAGCAACCGTTCTTCAGGAGTTAATGGCACTAAACGACTCGAAATCATCCGGTCCCGATGACATCCAGCCTAAATTACTGAAAGAACTTGCTGGGGAGTTAGCCAAACCGCTTTCTATGCTTTTCAGTACCTCGTTTAACGCAGGTTGTTTACACGCCGATTGGAAATCCGCATGGATCACACCGTTGTATAAAGGTGGCAGAAAGGTTTCTGCAAACAGTTATAGACCAATCAGCCTCACTTCGATCTGTTGCTAGATTATGGAAAAAGTAGTAAAACGAGAGCTGATTCGTTTCTTAGAGCAGCATAACCTTCTATCGGATGCGCAACATGGGTTCTGCAGAGGCAGGTCCTGCGTGACAAACCTGCTCCATTGTTTGGAACGCTGGACTCGGGGAGTTGATGGAGGAAATCCACTTCATGTAATCTACATCGACTTCAAGAAGGCCTTTGATAGCGTCCCACATCAACGACTTCTGCACAAACTCAGCCAAATAGGTGTTCGAGGAAATCTGCTGAAGTGGATTCAAAGCTTCTTACTTGGTCGCTTTCAAACTGTCCATATTGGTGACCAGCAGTCGGCAGACGTTGCAGTCGAGAGCGGTGTCCCCAAAGGCTCTGTCCTTGGCCCTATACTGTTCATTATATACGTCAATGACTCCGTCCGTGAACTGGACTGCGATGCGGCTATGTTTGCCGATGATATTAAGATTTGGAACGTCATCAGAAATTCAACTGACGAATAAAATTTGCAGCTAAAACTTAACCGTCTTCAAACTTGGTATCAAGACTGGTTTTTGCCGTTAAACGAGAACAAATGCAGTATCCTACGAGTTGGCCGACCCAGCTCTCAGAACCCCATGGTTAACAGCCTAAATGGCATCCAACTGCAAGAAGTGGACGCGCAGAAAGATTTGGGAGTATGGATCTCTACGTCTCTTAAGCCCTCGCTGCACTGCGCAAAAGTAGCCAAGTCTGCGATGTCCGTCCTCTATCTTGTCAAAAGGGCTTTCTGTGCCTTCAATAAAGACTGCTTTGCTAAGGTCTTTGGAAAATTTGTGCGGCCGAAGTTGGAGTTCGCAATGCAAGCATGGAAACCCTGGACCGCGAAAGACCTAAATTCCCTCGAGAAGGTGCAAAGGCGCGCGACCAAACTGGTAACCGGTCAGAGCTTTTTACCCTACGAAAGACGTTTAGCTAATCTCGATCTATTTCCGTTAAGTTACAGA
>JAYGXS010001876.1:0-11894 GCA_036362985.1 Ligula intestinalis | reverse complement strand
TCTTGTGCAAGAATGGCCCATTACACTTTCCTGTGTCGTGGCATGGCGTGGGTGTAAATGAATTCACAGACAGCCAAAATCCGCGAAAAAGTCAGGGCGTAGTAACAAGCATAGAGCCCACCAATGGGAACGCACAGTTTGCTTTTTGGGAAATGCTTACAGAACATGTAGGCTAACCATCGGGAGTTCTGGTTAATCCGTTTTCGCCCATTGCAACAAACTTTACTTGCTCACATTATGAGCGCTCAGCTCATAATCTAAGACAAAAAACGTCTCATAAGACAAAATAGAATTCCAATGGAGCGCAAACTTTGCTATTCATGCAAAAAAATAAAAGACATTTCTTTGAGTCCTTGTATACGAAGTTTGTTGTTGATGTTTACCAACTTTCCACCGTATGTATTTTTTGAGAAGATTTGGCAGATTTGCCCAATTTATTTGACCCAATTTTGTCCGTGTATCCAACAGCTTTAATTCCAATCTACACTTTATCTGGTTAAAGGTGCAAAATTCAAGTAAAACCTGTCATCTTGTAAAATACACAAGACGTGGTAGTCATTCAAAGTATTCATCTATTCTTCCAGATAATTTTAATGCGACAATAAGCAATGGCTTCCTTTGGGCTTGCAGTGAAGCTCCAAGCAGTAGAATAGACCCCTAGTGCAAAATGGTCGTATTAATTAAGTTTCTTTGTATACCAGGTGGATAAAACCTGCCCTAATGTCAGTAGTAAATCTGAGAAGGTTAATATTATTTTTTGCCGAATCATGTGGCTCATTCTCAAAAAAGAGCAGGTCTTCAGCCAAGCAGTATTAGTCACTATGCTTGGAGTAAAAGAAGGAAGCGCTTAAAAAGTCCATTGACACGCTGCCAATATGCACAAAAAGAAGTGCAGATGCAAAACTTGTTGAAGGTTAACAACGATGCTCATGAAATATGAATGGCTAAAGAGTGAGACGTTTGTTTGATAACAACCTACGGGACATTACTCTATTTCCCCTTTAATTAATTGATTGCTTGTTACCCTGTACCTTCCCCTTCCATATAAATGTAATGGCCCTAAGAGAATTTATCGAAAGTATACGTAGGCTGGCCAACTGTCCTTCTGAATTATCGAAAGGAGATTTTCGCAACGTTATGAAATGTGGCTTGAGTCAATTTGTGTGTAAATTAACAGTCTTTTGAAATCATGTAAGTAGCACGTCTGTAATAATTTATGTTATACTTAAGTTAAGGGATTGAACGCTTGCTTTGACCTTAAACAGATGTTTATCCAGGCGTCTTACGAGCACGCTCACAATGTGGATACGCCCAACTTGCGTTTTCAAATAATTTGAATGACTAATGACCCTTTGGGAGAAGAAACATGTGCGGTGATGTTTGAGGCATAGTTCCGTCTTCAGCTGACAATCATATCCCATGAGGTTCCAAGTGATCTTATGTTCTAAAGGTGTGTCTCTTCTTGTCTACTGAATACGGGAACTGTCCTGAACGTTTTTTTAACGCGAGTGATGCCTCTACAGAAGGCCGCCTTCCCCGGTAAGCCCTTTGTACTTAAAGTAACTGATGCATCACTGAATTCTTTCAGCAGCTTCTCCAGGGATTTTCCTGTCGTACATACCGAGCCCCCAAGAGTTGAACGGAATGGCGTTATTTTACTCTCATGAATGCTGAGTTCCCACTTTCTCGATCGTCTGGTCGGCTTTTCCTGTGTTTTGAGTGTTCAGCTAAACATTCGCCTTATCCATTTAAAGGCGTAGATAGTTGTTTGTAGGTGAAGCTGCTGGAGAACAATCCGCCGTACCCCGCATAGCACATGAAACAACTGCAAATACATTTTAATCATTGCTGCCTTCTGAGTTCAGCACATGCGTCCTCGAGTGACTCTCAGGGACATGTCTGGGTTGTGTGTTGTAACGGAAGCCCAGACCGAGATATCACCATCCAATAACGCCTTGTGTGAGTCCCAAAATGAAGAACACGACACGAAGTGTGTAACTGCAGAAGTCCCTTAGTATATGAGGTACAACGTAATTAGGAAAGAAACGCATGTAAACGCTGCCGCTCAAATCAATCAGATTATTTCCTGAAATAGTCGCCGGCTGTTGACTCAACGGCTGACTATAGTTTGCATTCCAAGTTATTGATTAATTGCCTGTTAGTATGCTTCGCCGCCTGTGGGCCGATCGAAAGCCTGCCGTGAGCGTTCCTCAAGCTTGCATGCTATCTGTCTGTTGGGCTGTTTGTTAGATCGCCCTAAAATTGCGAAACCTGTTAACTGTAGTTTAGGTAAACAAGAACTCCTGACTAAAACCTCTTCTAAGAGCTGAACATTCCTAGCCGTGGTTTCGAAAAAGTAAAACTTCGAAAGGGCTGAATCACTATGGCTTTGACAAATGCAAACCCGTGTGTCCCACTAGTATAGAAACCAACAGCTCTGTTTAAACCTTTTTTTGTTTGTTCTTGTGCAGTTGTTAGAGCAACCTTCCCGCTATCTGATAAATAAAAAAGTGGTTTTAAATATGTACCTCGGCTCGATTCATCCGGAGCAGATATGGTAGCAAGGCCCCGAGGCCGCTCAAGGAATTACTTGTACATATAAATATAGTGCCGAAAGATTCCATATTTACGTAGCTGGTGTCCAAGTAAAGACCGAACACCCTAGAGGTCTCGTTGTCCTATAAAGAGCCGATCTTGCTTCTGCACTGACGAACGGACACTGTTTGTCTGAGAAGAAGAAGACTCAATCGTTGGGACAATAGGTTTATTCGCCTGACGTTTAGACATCCGTCGTGGATGCCTCTTCAAAGACAAGGACAGTAGCAAACACCGCAACAGACCCGTAACAGAACCATGTCTGCTACTGTGTACCTGCAAAACAACAACTGTAACACCTACGCCCTCGTTGGTATGTGCCGATACACCGAAGTAACTATAACCTAGACATCTGAATGGACGGCGGTAATAGGACAATTATGTCCCGTCTGGTTCACTTCTGTCAAACGGCAGCAAGGACACTGGTATCCAGCAATGGTTGCAGCCACATTAAGGCAGTGACTGGCTATATGCTGCTTCTGCAGTAGCTGTCCCGAGAAAACTTGATCCTCACATGGTCACTGATCCGATTAAAAATTGCCACTTTGAAATATTCCCAAAACATGATAGTCGTTCAACCAATGCATACATTGTACAACACAGCTTGATCTTTGAGGAAAGAAACGACAACCTCCAGCATCAAAATCGAACTCCCAAGAACATAATATTGCTTCAGTGCAAATGCCGCATTAAATGCATTTTCTTCCCACGCCTGACTGTTAGCTCCTGGCAAATTTTAACAGCCGAACATTTTTCAAGCCTGTCCCTCTGAGGCACACTTAAATCAAGGAAGGTTTTATGAGAAGAACACCTGCTAAATCACTGAACTCTGGACCACATGAAAACAATGTTGTTTGTTATTTGCCAGATATGAAAACTTGCCAGAAAAACACGATAGCTATGCTTGCCCATTCTGTACAAATATTTTAAAAAACTGTACGCCGATTGGTCGGCCCTATGCTTACGACTTCGCCCTGGGTTTCTGGCAGGTTTGTTTTGCTGTGTATTCCTGTTCACGCACGCCAGGCCGCAGCAACTTGTAATGGGATCGTTCTTGCACACGATTACAGGGCAAAACAAAATCAGTGAAAAAGCAGGGTGTAGTGGTAAGCAGACGGCAGACTAATGGGAACGAAACATGCACCTTGCATTATATCAAATCGATATCGACTGCTTTTACACCAGAAGGTCACTTTATTTTGATCTCGATTCACTCTTAATCTGAAGTAGTACCTTTGCTACCAAATAAACGAAAGGACTGTAATGTAGGGCGACAAATAAATTCCTTTCGATCAATCCATTTTAGACATTTTACATGGACTTTATTTATGATCATCATAGATGTTGAGAGATTGTTAAGAGGTAAAGCTTTGCATTAGGACATGGGTCCATCCAAATTCTTCCAGAATGTTAACTCTTACTAAGCAAACCGTTCTGTGTGTTAATTGCCTCTACCCACAGCCTTCAAGTCTACACGATCGACGGAATTTTTTTTATTTAAATTGGATTTTAATAACCTATAATACATTACTGTATGAAATGGATCCGACAAAGCAAAGGGAGACCGGAATGGCCATTTCTGGCTTACTATCCGTCATCAGCCAGTCGCATCCAATCTCGAAAGTTGGCAACCCCGAGATTTGAACCCGCGACCTTCAGTCATTGTGTTCAAGACACTGTATCTTCAAATAGCATATTTGTTTTTAAGGGGAGACTGAACATTCAACTTAGGAATGATCCGGCTAACAATGTCGTTGCCTCATGGTTCAAGATCAGCTTCCGTCATGATTGCAGGAATGAGCCATCCTTGTCAACTCCCATTCTGCTCTCTGTGTGAGGTTCCGTCGAGTACGATCGATTATAAAATACATCGATTTTCTTAAATTTTCTCACATATAATTTTGCAAAATGGACATACTCTTAACAAGAATTCCTTCAAAGAATTGGATAGCCTCAATCATTTGAGCCTACCAATACCCGCTAGACCTCCACTGCCGAAGGAATCAATTGGACAAAATAATGGTTTTCTTCGTCGTTACATTATTATTAACTACATCCATCCTAACGTATTTCGTACGAGACATCATGCGTAGGAATATTTGTTCTCAATGGTGGAGGAATCATATCCGTCTCCTATAATGATTGCCTCTTTCTCGTTGACGCTCTTATCTCGGATAGTAAACTGTAATAAGTGTTCCAAATCTTAGAACATAATTATGGTGATAGGAGCGCCCTATCCTCTTTAGCTTTAAACACATGGAATAGAAGAAGTTAGGACGTTCTCTGAGACCAGGAGTGTATTTGTCCAACGTTTCGAACCCTCCCGCGAGCACATTGTCAAGGGACGAAAAGACGTACAGCTCACAGTGTAATTAAGTCGGTTCTGCGGGGATTGACCTCTGCTCTCGATCTGCTCGCGCAACGCGAGGTAGGCGTCAGGTAGCTCGACATGCCTGTTAATTGAGCCCGCGCGTGAATGCCAGGCTTCATGCAGCAGGCGTGAAGTTCGATCGTCTGACCGACCCAGTATTTGCACGTTCTTAAAGTCAAAGCTGTGCCCTGCCTTGGATGCGTGGGCGGCCACCAGGGAATTCTTGTCGTTCCGTTGCACGGAGAGGATATGCTGGTGCATTCTCGTGTGGACCCGTTTGCCGGTTTCACCAACATAAGTGGCTTCACCACAAAGGCAGTGAATACGGTAAATGACAACGGACTTTTGATTAACGGGTACTGGGTCCTTGGGCCGCATACGTTACCTGTGGATTGTTGCTTTCGGTGTGTGAGCAACGCCAATCCCAAATTTGCTCACCAGTCGAGCGAATTCTTCAGAAACACCAGCAATATATGGTATTGCTTGCCAGCGTGTCGGTTCTGGCTGTCCTGTTGGTTTTCTTTGTTTGACTCTTCGCCTGGATTTTCCGACGAAGGCGCCAGGATAGCCATACATTGTGAAGAGTTTCTTGAGGTACTGGGCCTTGGCCTTCTCGTCGGCTGGTTTGCTGCAGTGAGTTATTACCCGAAGATAGAGCGTTCGCACGCAGCTACGTTTGTGCGAGACGGGATGGTTGCTGAGGTAACTCAGGAAACGAGAGGTATTTGTCGCCTTCCTGTAAACTGTTGTTTTGAGTTCCCCACCGTCTTTTCTGCACACCAACACGTCGAGAAATGGCAACTGGCAATCGTAAACTGGATGCCGGGGAAGATCGATTTCAGATTCTTTGTGAAATCCTCAATCTTGTCTCGATGAATGATCACTAACGTGTCGTCAACATGCCGCACCCCTAATCGTGGTCGATAATGTGGGAAAGCCTGGAATACGAAGATTCTCCTGAATTAGCTCATATTCTACCTTGTCCACTATTTAATATCATAGTCCCTGATGGAAGTGAGACCTGCCACGTTTCGCCATTCCCAAACTATGCATCCACTTAACCACGTTTTCGTGTGTGTTGCCTTGCACCCATTCTAGTGTACAAGAAGGTTAAATTGTGGTTGTCCTTGCACAAGAGTGTACAGTAAAAACAAATACGTGAAAAATAAGGATGAAATGGTAAGCGGACGGCTGACCAATGGGAACGTGTCATGCACCTCTCTCGTCATAACTTTCTACCTATTCGACATCGACTATTCAGAATTTTATCGTTCCTTTTACTTTGCTTTTCTTTTGCTATCTTACTGTAGTTTTATCATTAAGGCCGAATAAACAAAATGAATTCAAGCTAGGACAAAAACCGATTCATGTTGGTCTAATCCTTTTTTTCCGGTCACAACTCGAGCGCTCAGCTCAACACCTTCTAGGTGATGAAACCCTGATGGAACAGAGATTCTGCCCCTTATCTGCCGGGAAAATCATTTGTGAATCCTCCGTAAACAAAATTTGCTTTCGAGCTTGGCTCCCCATCGGTTGTATAAGAGGGAGTTGAGACGTTGAGTTTGCAGTGCAGTTGGGCCACTACAGCTTCCAGAGCTAAAAGTTGGCTTTTAAAGAGTGTCCCAAAGCGTGTATACACATTTTAAATAATTAAAATATTAGTGTTTATCATAATTTTATCATTTCGAAAATGTAAAATATTTACAAGTAGCATTTGTCAATAAGGACGGTGACTCTTTAGATAAATAATTGAAGGCATAATTTACTTGCATATCATCAAAAATACCCTTGGCTGTCTGAATTACCTGTTCCATGCATCAGTCTATTTGGTAGTGCAACTGGCAATGCCCTTGAAAACCCTGCTGTTTGCATGCCATTTCTTTCGGTAGAGCTGTACATTCATGATGAATGGCCATTAATAAATGTTTACTTACATGATTTCAGTAGCACTAAAATCAAAAGCACTGTCTGCAGTTTACTGAATATGATACTCATCTATATAGTGATGGAGGAAATAAGGGGACACATATGATCATTCAAGCGTATTTTATTGCATTTCAGGAACATTGCGTGCACGTCTGCTCGAAAGAGACCACTTATGCCAGAAAATTTAGAGCTCAAGTTCAGCCTGCACCGAGTTTCATCGAGTGTCCACGTAGATTGGGTGAAAGGTGTCAGTGAACAATGTCCTTTAAGGTGAGGCTAGGCTCAGGGTCATGTGTTATCGTAGAAACCAAAATATAATCACCACTTTGCCGCCTGTAACACAGACAGAATATAATCAGTCAGTGCAGTCTTCACGAATGGATACGGTTCGCGTTTCAGCTCTTTGCATGAGCAAACGCAAAGGTTGGTGAAAATGCTGAGCAGTTTCTTGATTATTCTGAATGGTCAAACCCATACAGGCGTTTATTGCCAGAGACAGTAGATGCAAAATGATGTAGACTGCCTAACGCAGAAGATGACATTGGAAAGTAAGGTCTGGTTATTTTGCTGCGAATCGTGGTCTTTAGCAGGGGCATTGCATTGTTGATAATGTACCGAGTGACGTCGAGATGGAGTCCGCAGGGTTGATCCCACTCTATATTTCCCCTCAGTATTCCGTGAAAATAGGTCAGTCATCCGGTGAGAGGAATGAGCAAATGTGATTAACGCAGCTAAGTTGCCTGTCTGGCCGAGTATCAACAAAACACTCCATAGGTTTGCGCACAGTGTGTCAGCTGGTCGAACATTACGTGCGCGAGAGGATATAACTGCCTGCTTAGAAGAAGAAGACAACATTAGCCGTCAATCAGCCATGCATATTCCTTCTATGTAACTTGCCATTTTTTAACTGAAAGCGTTCTATGCAATCTATCAGTATAAAACACACGTAAATGCTGGCACCCTTGCGTGGCTAAAATGCTCCAGAATAGTGCTGGGTGGTAACATACATCACAGCCCATGTTGTAGTCACTATTTCCACCAATGGAGTGTACGATTTTTCGATGGTAGCGTTGATAGTATTACTACCTATTAAATTTAAGGAGCTTGCTGTAAAGTCAAAATTTTGAGGGGTTTAATCTCTGCAGTCCTGAATTTGGTTGATCCGACCCGCAAAAGCATTATCCCAGGATTGGCGCATCCTGAGGAATAGATCGGTGCACAAAGAAATAATATATACTCCCGATCTACAACCGGCTAGAGATCGACCTCGATGGCTAAATGGTTATAACGTCTGCCCCTGACCGGCGAGGCGCGAGTTCAAAACTCGGGTGCGGTGGCAATTTCAGCTGCTACACTAGAGTTGGCTGCCCGTGGCTGATGAGGGCCAATAGCCCGAAATAGCTAGATCACGGTGCCTTGTCTGAGCCGGAATACTCCGATGACCAAATTAAAAAATATGTGTTACTGACAGTTGGCTAGTAACATATCAATTATCAGTAGCTTTGCGGAACACAGTTGGTTGATCCGACTCGCAAAAGCATTATCCCAGGATGGGCGCATCCTGAGGAATACATCGGTGCACAACGAAATAACATCGATTCTCCATTTGCGAGACATAAGCTGACTTCTGGCCTATTTTTAATTTATGTTCACTTTCTACCATGATAAAGGTAGAAGACGTTTTCTTGAAATTTAATGATGTGAAGTTCAAACCCTTGTCTCAGACGGGTGGAAGGTGTTGCGGGTTTTAGGCATTCATTTCAAACGAAGGTTGCTACGACACCTTCCCACACCTTTCACAGGAAACTGTTTCCTCACATGCTCCCTGATCCAGTTGACGTTTGACCCTTTAAACATCTCCAAAACATGATAGTCGTTCAAATGCATTGTGCCAGACAGACTGACATTTGAGGAAATGATGGCTCCCTCCAGCATCACAATCGAACTCCCAGGAAGAGTATAGTTCCACAGTGCAAAATGTGGCATTAAATGGATTAACGTTCCACACCGGGTCGATAACACCTGACTGTCAGCTCCTGGCACATTTAAGCAAGCCAAATATATTTCAGTCCTCTCCCTGCGAGACACTCTCAACTCAAGGCAGGTTTTATAAAGAGAAAACCCGCTACATCACTGACCTCTAGGCCACATGAAAACAATGCGGTTCATTTTTTGTAAAATTTGAAAACTTGCCACCAACTCACGATAATTAAACCTGCCCATTTGGTAAGAATGACTTACAAAACTCATACTGTACTTCCTATCGGTCGGCCCTATGTTTACCACTCGTCCTAAACTTTCGCACGCTTTGTTGTGCTGTCTATTTTGTTTGCATCCAGGCCGGGACACAGCCAAATTTAATGGGGTCATTCTCGCATGAGAGCACGCAGCGAAAACAAATCCTTGAAATATCAGGACGGAGTAGTTAGCCGATGGTTGACCAATGGGAACCTGACATGCACTTACTATGAACGTTATCGACTGTTTTTACACCAAAAAGTCACTTTATTTTACTTACCATTCACCCTTCATCTGCGCTATTATCTTTGCTGCCAAATAAAAAAGGACTGTCATATAGGGCAAAAGATCGATAATTTTCGTCAATCCATTTTCGACATTTGTCATGGACCTTTTTACGCTCATTAAGCAGTGTGTTAGGTCGAGCATTGCAAGCCATGATATCCACCATTTGCCTGAGGACACGGATGGTGAATGCTGTCAGGTATAGGGAAAGTTGACATGCCGCCATATACACCACTTTAGCCATAACCGCTTTGACCGGTAACAGGTCCGAATTCGAGATGACCGAAGCAGGCTTCCCGCGGAGGCCGCTCTCTCCAATGCGGCTTAAAACACCGTCTTACTTAGCCTTTAGTGACAGTAGACTTTGCGTGGGTACTACTACACTGCCTGCTCTCACTCAGCTATAGAAAATATCTGGCAAGATTTAAGTAAGCCAGGACTGGCACTGCTACTTCTAATACTACTTACTAAGGTGTGCATATTTGATTGTATTTGCTGGTATTATTACTGACTGTTTTTTTAAAGTCAGAAGTGGCGCTGATAAAAGTCAGATTTGGGCTCATATCCTCAAATGTTGGAAAAAGTGTGGTGTAACTACTGCAGGCACTGACGCCGCCATTTGTCAGAGTTGACGCTGATTAAGCCAACACTAGGTCTCATATCCCCTTGGTCTCAATAAGGAGTGTGACTCTGGGTTAAACTATTTCGGGTAAGTGCATGCTTTGGGTCCTGGGCACATCAGTGTTTGCCTTGGTTTCCGCACTGTTAACCCTGTCAATTAAGCTTTGTGCTTTTCTACTAAGTTTGTGTGCGTTTGACTATCTATTTCGATTAAGTCCACTCAGTTTTACAGCTGTTGATGCTCTCAGGTGTCAGCTTTTAAGTGATTGAGGACGTAGTTAGCGCCAACAGCACGCTTAACCTTCTCCCGGAGTCTCGAAGACTAAACGGGCTCCAACGTGGTCTGTTTTAACCTGTGCGAGCCAAAATACTGCCTGACATTGTTTAAAGTGACAGTAGACTTTACGCGGGTACTTCTGGACTATCTAATCTCACTCAACCATAGTATGTGTGATGACAGGCTCAAGGAGGCCGAGACTGATACACTTCTTCTGTTTCTACTACTACTGACTATCTATGTAGCCGGTTCTTAGTAGTATCAGTTCCACTAGGGTAAGAGTTCAGATGCCCTTGGTCTCAACAAGGAGAGTGGTTCAAGGTTTAACTATTTCGGCTCCTTGTGCCTGGGATCCTGAGCACAGCAGCGTTTGCCTTGGTTTCCGCACTCTCAACTCTATCCATTTAGTTGCGTACATTTCTAGTAGGTACGGACCACAATGATGCTGCAATGGGTGCGTGCTTATGCTAAAAATGCTAATTTATAGCAATCATGCTTACCGAGGCCAATTGATAGTAGATTGTAAGTAACGTCGTGTGTGCTTTTTAAGGAGTCAGACCCAGTATGCACTTCCAATCTGTGTGAAGTATTAGTGATAAGCATTTGTATATTAATTGCACAAGTACTGCTACGGCCTTGTGTCGAGCTATTTTCTATCAATAGATTACATTAAGGCCTAATACAGCACGTCGATAGAGTAGTACTTGACTTGACTTGACTTAAATTAGGACATTCTAAGCCAGTGCAACAGGAACGGGTCAGTGTCAGTGATGCTGGCAGTATTAAGTAAAGTGGTGATACTAGCACCACAGGGCTTTCCTTGGTTTTCGCCCTGTATACTCTATTCATCAGGCCATGTCATTTAATTGTTAACGAGACATTATTAATTAATATCACGGTTCCTTCATGCGCAGCGGTTGGTTTTCAGTGAAACCAGCATACATAGCCCTAGCAAGATGTTACGATCTCCCGAATTTGGGCAAAGTGAAGAGACCACTTAGGCCAGCCGAATCATTTTATGTTATATCACCATTCACCTCTTACCCACAGCAACTGGCAGTTGATTTTGTGAGGCAGCTTCTAACTACGACGAGAAGGACGAATATCAGAAGTCTGGAAGTTTGCTCAAATTTCTAAGGTATTGCCTTAAAACTTGCTAATCATGCAATGGAAAAATGAATTTAAAAAATTAGAGACACTTCACTGGGCTCCCCCCTATAAAGTGTGATTGCTGCAGTGGCACATAAAAAATACGCAGATACTAAAAAATCACTCACTCAGACAACTATCTTCTTCTGATTCGTCAGTTCGTTTCATGCAAGAAGGGTCTACTGGCTCACACTTGGGATATTTAAACTCTGCAGAAGGTTATACCTTTTACTTAAGGAAAAACCTGAAGTATTTGGCGTTATAACTACACCTATAGTACGCATTTCGATAGAGGACGACAAACAATTTGTCGTATTTAATTGGTATGTCGGCACAACACACGCATATGAGGATGGCCGTAATGCGGCTTTGGCTTCATTTGATGATGTTGACGATGACGGAGATGGTTGTGGTTGCCATTCATCACCGCTG
>JAYGXS010001875.1:0-12054 GCA_036362985.1 Ligula intestinalis | reverse complement strand
ACCGCTACTGCTACTAAGGCAGGTACTGCTGCTCCCTCCCCCTACTCTCCAAATACCTTCCCCCATGGTCTAAAAGTCCTATGGCGGCGCGAAAGCAAAGTTGTAGGCGGCTCGTAACTAAGTGGTCGTTCAACATCAAATCAATCGTGGCCCATGGTGTTGTTCGGCAGCAGTTACTTGTGACAGGCAGTCCTATTTAGGAGTAGCGCTGCCGCCCCTCGCGAGAGGGTTGATGGTCCTATAAAAGATGGTTCCAAACACGCTGGGTCACGACATCTGCCAGCTGACCGTGGCTGACAGAATGCAAACACGCGGTCGAAACACTACAAACGCAAATCAAAACTTCTCTCTTCCCCACCCTCCCTCTAACCCGTTTCCTTCCCGCAGGACAGCTCCCAGAGCTCACAGGACGACAGCTCAGAGAGCTCAGGTAAGTCCTATCACCTTCGGCGCTTGGAATGTTCGGTCCCTTTTAGATAACACGAGGAGCATTCGACCGGAACGGAGAACAGCGCTCATCGCCCGGGAACTGGCACGCTTCAAGGTGGACATCGTCGCAATCAGTGAAACCCGCTTCTCCGGTGAAGGCTCCATAGAAGAGGTGGGTGCCGACTACACCTTCTTCTATGTGGGCCGTCCGACGGCAGAGCGACGCGAGGCCGGCGTCGCCTTTGCCATTCGCAAGGACATCGTGGGACGACTATCCTGTACGCCGCAGGGTATCAACAAACGCCTGATGAGTCTCCGCCAGCCTCTCTGGGGTGGCAAATTCGCCACCATCATTAGTGTCTACGCTCCTCCGATGACCAGCTCTGACGAGACATAGAACAAGTTCTACGAGGATCTGCACGCCCTCATGGCCTCTGTGCCGAAGGCGGACAAGTTGATAGTCCTTGGTGACTTCAATGCCCACGTCGGCACAGACCACGCCGCCTGGAGAGGAGTGCTCGGACGCCACGGCCTCCGAGGACTCAACGACAATGGCCTTCTCCTCCTTCGCACCTGCGCGGTGCACCGTCTCATACTGACCAACACCTACTTCAGTCAACCGCTGCAGCACAAGGCGACCTGGATGCACCCCAGGTCTCGTCAGTGGCATCTTCTGGATTATATCTTCGTGCGGCGACGCGACCAGCAGGACGTGTTGGTGACAAAGGCAATGCCGGGTGCCGATGGTGATACCAATCATCGTCTCATCATCTCCAAGATGCGGATCCGTCTTCAACCACGCAGGAGACCTCAAGGTAAGCGACCCCCAGGTAAGTTGAATACTGAATTTAATTGAATTGAACCCGCGCGGTTTGAATTTTCGAGCAAAACCAAGGCGATTATATTTCAAGTTTTATACAGAAAGATACCGTCTTTGGACAAAAATTGAATCAAAAAACCTATTATTCTAAACAATCTTCCGTCCAATTTCCTTCGATACCTCCACTGCTCGACGAGGAACTCTTCTCCAAATCGGGCATCTCACTGGAAATATTGGCTCGGCCTACATAGTCTAATTGTCCCAATCAGTCTCGTCAGGGTTCTGAGGAGTATCCACGGACAGGCTAAGTCGTTATATTTATATACTGCTGTGTATAATTACTAGAAGACTATAATTATCTAAGTAAAGGCCACCGTATCAGTTTATATCTTGCTTTTTTCAGCCCAAGTTAGTACCAGTTGGCAACTATTAGACTTCACTATCTCGGTGTATAATCGCTAGAAAACTTTATTCATATAATTAAGGACACCCTA
This sequence comes from Ligula intestinalis, assembly GCA_036362985.1. NCBI lineage: Eukaryota > Metazoa > Platyhelminthes > Cestoda > Diphyllobothriidea > Diphyllobothriidae > Ligula > Ligula intestinalis. The sequence goes on along the minus strand of JAYGXS010001875.1, from coordinate 10,311 downwards.
TCGTTTGTATTTTCCTTACGTCAATATACTCCCTGGTAGTAACTATTAGACTACACTTTCTCGGTTGCTGATACGTCTAGTCTGACCGACGCTACAATAGTTTATAAGTATAACGTTTGAGCTAAAGTTTTAGCAGTGGCCCTTTCGGAAGCCGGCGTCGATCTCTCGACCTTCGATTTAGGAGGCGAACGTCTTAGCCGCTCGGCCACTGCGACCCAGTTTTGCGACTCACAGAAAGCTATGTGCATTGACAGGGTTAACACGATAAATTCTGCCAACGAACTCCACGACCAAACTGTCCCGTGTGACAAGCAGTGCGACATAAGAGACAAGGGTATAAACCCTACGGCCACTATGACCACCTCGCACAATTCACATAAGGGTAAGAACAGTGACACGGATGACACGCATTGCCCGACGGCATGCGAACATTGCAAACATTGCCCGAAAATATCAAAATTGGAGTCACGTATAGAGTTACTAGGGGATGTTATCACATGGTTTCTCAAGAATGGCACATTAAAGCCGCTAGATGAAACCAGTGGAAATCAGCAGCTAGAATCCGTCTTGACGGAAGTCGCTACCAGGCACCAGCCAATCGGTCCAAGCGCGATTAAAACTGAAGAGAAGCAAACACAAACAAGCCCTAATCTACCGTCCCAAGAAAGTTCAGGTTCTGGGATCATCAAAACGGCCAGGAGAAGAGGGAAGCATCTACCTGACCAACCAGTCTCACCCTCTTTACAGGTCAAAACTAGTGAAATTGCACGAAAGGGGATCGGAGAAGAGCTGGGAGAAGAAAAAGAGACAGTATTTGAACCGAGACAACTGCGGTCCGATGCACACAAAGCGATGAAAGCGAAGGAAGCCGCCGAAAAACAAACGAGGGAGCCCATACTTACAGTGCACGCCCCCACAGTTGATCAATCAGCCACCGCTGAGACGCGTTTAAACAATCTTGCCGTAGATAACAAAAACACGATTGGTTTGCCCCGTAAAGTGCAGGCTGCCGCGGAGACAGATACCAGGGAGCCCATACTTACGGTTAAGGCCCCCACAGTAGACCAATTAGCCACCGCTGAGGCCAGTTTAAACAATCTCGCCGTAAACAACAAAAACACGATTGGTTCGCCACGTAAAGTACAGGCTGCCGTCAGCAAAGACACGAAGGAAAACACGAAAGCGTTGCACCAAGAAGTGACCGACGGCGTAGAGGGGACGCAGAAAGTCACCGATAGGGGCAAAAGTTTCGCAATACCAGGTCTACCGGAGTCCACTGCCAGTACTGCTATTAACGAGAAAGTGGGTGCCAGTGTCGCAGACCCGAGCCTGAAGCCCACAGTAGAAAACGAGGGCAGCACATCAACCAAAGAGTCCGGTCGCACACAAGATGGTCACAATAGCAGCACGAGAGCTGTTCACGAGCAAGCAAGCGACAGTGTCATAGGCACGAAAAATGGCACTAAGAGAGAAGCCAGCATCATCATACAGGGATTAACGGAATCAACCGCAGCCACTCCCATGGACCGGCATTCCGCAGATGTCCAGCTCTTCCATGGCCTTATGAACAAAATGCTGGGACCCAATGTACCATTAGAGTGCGAAAAGGCCTTCCACCTTGGCAAACGGCCTGAGAGCCCAACTGGAACGGCACGTCCCAGACCTCTGAAAGTGGTCATGACAAGAAGCCAAGACGCCAAGCTCATTCTATCTAGGCGTTTTAAAATAAAAGACTCTGACCCGGGAGTTTTTTTTCAACAGGAGTTCTCAGCTGCAGAACGGAACAAACGTCGTCAACTTGTTTCCGAAAAGAGGGAGCGGGCCAGCAAGGGCGAACAAAACTTGGTTATTTACAACAACCAAGTGATTCAACGTCCATTGTTCTCACCTTGGATAGGTCCGTTCCGGATAACCACACAGTCGGCTCAGTAGAGGGAGGATTGAGCCCAATCGAAAAACATACAGAGGCAGAACGAAGGGAAAAAACATTTGGTTATTTAGAACAACCAAGTGATCCATCGTCCACTGTTCTCCCTCAGGAAAGGTCCTCCCCGGATGACCGCACAGTCGACCCGGAAAGGGGCGGGGAGAACCTGACTGTAACAAATTCTCGAGCAAACAGAAAGTTAACTTTCATGTACACAAATGCACAGAGTATGCTTTCAAAGCTTGACGAGCTGAAGATTCATGCCTTTGAGTTATCACCAGATATAGTTTCAATAACGGAAACTTGGCTGTCTGAACAGGTAGCCGACGGCGAGGTATCCATGCCTGGCTATCAACTGTTCAGAAAAGACAGAGAAGGTCGTCAAGGCGGTGGCGTAGCAACATACGTGAAAAATGGACTCACAGTTTTAGACAAAACGGATAAACTGGCGTGTACTTCCGAGGCCATCTGGCTGTCCATTAAAGTACCCAGGTGCACCCAACCTCGATGTACTGACACTCTACCGACCACCGAGAAGAGAGCCAGTAGTGGATGCCTCCTTGCTAGAGGAGCTGGAAAAGATTAATGCCCGATCGGACATCCTGATTGTGGGGGACTTTAACACGCCTCACATCGACTGGGGTGCGGCCTGCGCACATAGCTCCAATCTAACCTTCGACAGCTGCCTTCTGAGCATGACTCTGAAGTTATTTCTCACGCAACATGTCACTTTTCCGACAAGGATGCGCGATGGCCAACAGTCCAACTGTCTGGACCTCGTTCTCACGAAATCGCAGGACAGCATCGACGAAGTGTCATGTCTCCCACCACTAGGTAAAAGCGACCATGTTGTACTGCTATGGGAGTACTCGTTATTCTCAATACCGGAGAGACCCTCAATAGCCAGACGAAATATTTGGCGAGGCGATTTCGATCGAATGAAGACCGAACTCACGCACGCCGATTGGGAAACTCTATTTTCTGGAAACATAACTGCGGACTGGGAAGCGTTCCGGACCACACTGCACAGACTCATCGACAACCACTGTCCAATTTCGCGAAAAAAGGTGAACACTAGACCGCGATGGCTTACGCAGGCCTTAAAATAGAAGTGGACAAAAAAAGGAAGCTGTGGAAAAAAATGCTAGCAGACAGGACTACTGCATCTGTCAGTGCCTACAAAACTCAGAGAAACTGGGTCAAGTGTCTTATTCTCAAAATACCACGGGCTTTCGAAGCAGACTTGCTAAACCGGGCCACAGTGAACCCCAAACTGTTTTACAGTTATCTTAGGCAGATTAACAAAAACAAGGATCCGATACCCCTGCTAAGGACCGCCGAGGGAAGAGACTTGATAGATGATGAAGCGAAGGCTGATCATCTGTCGAAATTTTTCCGATCAGTCTTCACAAAGGAAACGGCATACGATCACCCCACCGACAACACCGAAGCGGATACAGTATTTGAGACTGTCCAATTCCCCGAGGCTGCTGTTCTTAAGGAACTCTTAAGCTTAAAAGAATCTAAGTCACCAGGTCCCGACAACGTACCAGCCAAGATTTTGAAGGAGCTCGCCAACGAGTTGGCCAAACCACTCTCTATGCTCTTCCAAACCTCCTTCGAAACAGGATGCCTACCAGTAGATTGGAAATCCGCGAGGATTACACCGCTATACAAGGGGGGAAGCCGGGTCTCAGCGAATAACTACCGACCAGTCAGCCTTACTGCAATCTGTTGCAAAATCATGGAAAAAATTATCAAGCAACAACTTATGCAGTTCCTGGAACAAAACCATCTGCTATCGGATGCTCAGCATGGTTTTCGTAGAGGTAGATCCTGCGTTACAAACTTGCTCTACTGTTTAGAACGGTGGACTGAGGCAGTCGATAGTGGAAACTCAGTGCATGCTGTCTATATTGACTTCAAAAAGGCTTTCGATAGCGTGCCGCACCACCGCCTCCTTTATAAAGTCAGCCGCATAGGAGTAAGAGGTAGGCTCCTTACGTGGATAAAAAGCTTCCTAATCGGTCGCTCGCAAACTGTCCACATCAGCGACAAACAGTCAGCCAAGGTTGAGGTTGAGAGTGGTGTTCCCCAAGGCTCCGTTCTCGGCCCTATTTTGTTCGTTATCTACATCAACGACTGTGTCCGCGAACTGGATTGCGGCATCGCCATGTTTGCCGATGATATAAAACTTTGGAGCGAAATTCGAACTGCGGCTGACGAAGTGCACTTACAGGAAAATTTAAATAGACTTCAAAAATGGTCGGCGGACTGGCTCTTACCGTTCAATGAGAGCAAGTGCACCACCATTCGAGTTGGCAAATGCGGTTCTTCAAACGGCACGGCTTACCGACTGAATGACATACCATTGAAGGAAGTGAACGCCCAGAAAGACTTGGGAGTCTGGATCACACCCTCGCTTAAACCCTCCCTGCATTGCACAAAGGTAGCCAAGTCCGCGATGTCGATCCTATACCTCGTCAAACGAGCTTTTTCTACCTTCAAAGAGTGCTTCACAAAAGTCTTCGGAACCTTCGTACGACCGCACCTAGAATCAGCTATTCAAGCTTGGAGACCCTGGGACAGGAAAGACATCAACATCCTGGAAAAGGTACAACGGCGCGCAACCAAACTTGTTATGGGGTAGGGCTCGCAGCCTTATGAAACACGGCTGTCGAATCTCAACCTCTTCCCTTTGCGCTACAGGCAGCTTCGGGGGGACCTGATACTAGCATTCCGCGTATTACGTCTTCAAGACTGCTGTCTTATATCAGGGCATTTTTTCGAATTAGCAACGACCACGAATCTGAGGGGTCATTCCCTCAAATTAAAGGTGACAGGGGCCAGGCTGGACGCTCGGAAACACTTCTTTTCAAAAAGGGTGGTCGGAGCGTGGAATGCGCTTCCTCAGGACGTTGTTATGTCGGAATCGCTAGAGGGTTTTAAGCGAAAACTGGATCTATATAGCAGTGCACGATGGATCGGAACTGACAATTTGCAATAACAATAATACTACTTCCAATTTTTCAGTAGTATTAGTTTTGATATCCATTCACGTTTGCTATTTATTACGCCCTCCCACGCATAGCCTCATGCGAAGGTCTCCGCGGTCTACCCTACTTGGCTATCTGCGTACCGTGATTACCCGCTGGCGATCTTATCAGCCAGACCTGCCGGTCTAAACGGTCACCCTTGGTTCGACCCAAAGCGGACTGTCGACGATCTGGACGGATGCCTGTTTTTCCAGTTCCGTGGCGGACTCTGCAATCAGCAAGGAAGAATCAGGACGTGGCTTCCACACGGTGATGATCCTGGGAACCTTTGCAATGCCCCCCCCCGAGTGGGAACTCCCTTTTTTCTCCTAAATCCCACGCATTCCCCCCACAAGGGCGACAGTTTTTCTCCTAAAAATCCCTGAGGAGTTTTTTCACTGTCTGCTCCTATTTTCATCCTATGACTCAGGACAACTGGCCTCGCCAACAGTCTAAGCAACAAATTTTTTGCTACCACTGCACATATGTACAAATAGGGCACTCAAAGGAATTTTTCCTACATACCCTCAATATACTGATACTGATACTGATACTAATGCATATTGAATTTTAGCGGAAATCTTTTGCATGCTTGCGATTGCTTCCGCACTCGAGATTGAGTTCAAAGGCAGAAAAGGACAAGCGAGTCCCCTAACCGATCTCTGAGCGCCTGTCTATCAACCAATCGTTAAACTTGCTTTAGCAGACGGTATGCGTGCAATTAATTCCTCTTAATACGAATAATTGCGTGTTAACACGACATTATCACGGATGAAATAGAAGCAAATAATAGGTGCATTGACATTACCGAGAAGGCTCCATCGAAGAGGTGGGTGCCGACTACACCTTCTTCTATGTGGGCCGTCCGACGGCAGAGCGACGCGAGGCCGGCGTCGCCTTTGCCATTCGCAAGGACATCGTGGGACGACTATCCTGTACGCCGCAGGGTATCAACAAACGCCTGATGAGTCTCCGCCAGCCTCTCTGGGGTGGCCAATTCGCCACCATCGTTATTGTCTACACTTCTCCGATGACCAGCTCTGACGAGACAAAGAACAAGTTCTACGAGGATCTGCATGCCCTCATGGCCTCTGTGCCGAAGGCGGACAAGTTGATAGTCCTTGGTGACTTCAATGCCCGCGTCGGCACAGACCACGCCGCATGGAGAGGAGTGCTCGGACACCACGGCCTCCGAGGACTCAATGACAATGGCCTTCTCCTCCTTCGCACCTGCGCGGTGCACCGTCTCATACTGACCAACACCTACTTCAGTCAACCGCTGCAGCACAAGGCGACCTGGATGCACCCCAGGTCTCGTCAGTGGCATCTTCTGGATTATATCCTCGTGCGGCGACGCGACCAGCAGGACGTGTTGGTGACAAAGGCAATGCCGGGTGCCGATGGTGATACCAATCATCGTCTTATCATCTCCAAGATGCGGATCCGTCTTCAACCACGCCGGAGACCTTAAGGTAAGCGACCCCCAGGTGAGTTGAACACTGATCTGTTAAACTTGCCTGCCAACCGTATGCGTTGCAGCAACGAGTTGACTCAACAGCTGAATAACCTCCCAGTCGCAGAAGAGAACACCTCCGTGGAGACTCGATGGTGTCAACTACGGGATGCTGTGCAATCCACTGCAAAACGCATCCTTGGGCCCGCGCCCCGCCCACATCAAGACTGGTTCGATGAAAACGATGCAGCCATCAGTACTATCATCTCTGAGAAGAATCGCTTCCGCAATGATTATTTCGTTTGCCCTACCGACGCCACGAAAGCAGCCTACTACCAAAGTCGCCGTCTTGTACAGCAGCGGCTGCGGGAAATGCAGGACGCTTGGATGGCTCGTAAGGGTGAGGAAATCCAAGGCTATGCGGATCGCAATGAATGGAAGAACTTCTTCGCTGCGCTCAAAGCAGTTTACGGCCCCGTAGTGAGGGGCACAGCCCCACTTTTCAGCGCGGACGGTACCACCCTCATCACAGAGAAGACCCAACTTCTGAGCCGCTGGGCCGAGCACTTCCAAAGTGTACTCAACCGGCCCTCTACCACCTCTGAGGCTGCCATTGAGCGGTTGCCGCAAGTCGAAATTAATGCTGATCTCGACTTCCCACTCACCCCTGAGGAGACCATCAAGGCTGTGCAGCAGCTGTCCAGCGGGAAGGCACCCGGGTCCGACGGGATCCCGTCGGAGATTTACAAATATGGTGGTCACCGACTCATAACTTATCTCACCACCCTGTTCCAAGAGATCTGGTGACAGGGCCAAGTTCCCCAGGATTTCAGGGACGCCACCATCGTCCACCTCTACAAGCGAAAGGGGAATCGCCAGGTCTGTGACAACCACCGCGGCATCTCACTGCTGAATATTGCCGGAAAAATCTTCGCACGCATTCTCCTCAATCGTCTGAATAGCCACCTGGAACAAGGGCTTCTGCCTGAAGGTCAGTGTGGTTTTCGATGTCACCGCGGTACCACTGACATGATATTTGCCGCACGTCAGCTGCAGGAGAAATGTCAAGAGATGCGGACCCACCTCTACACTACGTTCGTAAATCTGACAAAAGCCTTCGACACGGTGAACCAGCCCGGACTCTGGAAGGTTATGCAGAAGTTTGGCTGTCCGGAACACTTCACCCACATGGTTCGACAACTTCATGATGGGATGATGGCGCGCGTCACGGACTACGGAACGCTGTCTAAAGCCTTCGCAGTGACCAATGGAGTGAAGCAGGGCTGTGTCCTCACACCCACCCTCTTCAGTCTCATGTTCTCTGCCATGCTGATGGACGCCTACCATGTCGAGCGTCCCGGAATCCCCCTCAACTACAGAACGGACGGAAACCTCCTCAACATTCGTCGGATGCAGGCCCCCACGCGCGTCTCCACAACCGCAGTTCATGATCTGTTGTTTGCAGACGACTGCGCTCTCAACACTACCACCACCGAAGCAGACATGCAAAGGAGCATGGACCTCTTTGCAGCAGGTTGCGCCAACTTTGGCCTCACCATCAACACGGACAAGACGGTGGTTATGCATCAACCGCCGCCGGGTGCTGACCTCAACCCCGCACGCATCAACGTCAATGAAGCCGTACTGCAGAACGTGGACAACTTCACTTACCTCGGCAGTACGCTTTCCCGCAACACTAAAATAGACGCCGAGATTGCCCGCAGAATCTCCAAAGCCAGTCAAACCTTCGGTCGGCTACAAACATCCGTATGAAATCGTCATGGTCTTCAACTTTCAACGAAATTGAAGATTTACAAGGCTGTTGTGCTGTAAACACTCTTGTACGGAGCGGAGACTTGGACTGTTTATGCTAGCCAAACGCGCAAACTGAACCATTTTCACATCAGCTGCATACGCCGCATATTGAAGGTGAAGTGGCAGGAGAGGATTCCGGACACGGAAATCCTGGAGAGAACGGGAGTTCTCAGCATCCAGGCCATGCTCAGGCAGACACAACTGCGCTGGAGCGGTCACGTGGTACGTATGAAAGACGAACCGCTACCCACGCGACTGTTCTATGGCGATGTCGCCGTAGGTACTCGTCGCAAAGGAGGACAGAAGAGACGTTACAAGGACACCATGAAGAACTCCCTGAGGCGTCTCCAAATCAACACGCTGAACTTGGAGGAGCTTGCCCTGGCGAAGAGCGGTCAAAACGGGCGCCGCAATCTACGAAGCTAGTCGGATCGCCGCCGCCAAGGCAAAACGGACGGCACGCAAGTCTCACAATCCATGGACGCACGCTGCCACCACCCAAGCCCTTCCAAAGTGTCCGCGTTGTCAACGCACCTTCCGTGCACGCATTGGCCTGGTCGGTCACCTCCGGAAGCCCTGCAACCCTCCTCCGACAACATTCACGTCGACTGCACCAAACACAACCCCAGACCCTACTCCACCCTCCACCTCGACGGCAATCACCAACGCAAGAGATGCTTCGTTGCCCTCGCTCACCGACTCCAACTCACCCACAACTTCTTCCACTCCCTCCGACACATTACCACCCGCAACAACTTCCACACCTGAACCCCCCACCAGCTCTGGGGGCCTGATATGCCCTCATTGCAATCGCACATTCACCTCACCCATTGGTCAAGTGCCTGGAGCACCAACACACAGGCGAGACCGCCGCCTTCACTGCCCATACTGCCCCCGATCATTCGCTCATCGCATTGGCCTACTAGGTCACATGCGCATTCACGACAGCGGCACTGACCGTGATGGCGGCACACCCAGCACCTCACACATCCCCACCACCAGCCTCAGCCACACTCACTAGTCGCCTCGCGTCACGATTGTCTCGTCAAGTTTGTCGGGAACACAGGTGAGCGCCTCCTCCCTCAGGTAAGTGGAGGCCGTTCTTTCTGAATTTGTCGAATACTGTCTTGCCTTTACTGCTCCATAATAGCTCCTGTAGTTTATATTACTCGCTCCATTACCGCAATCATACTCATAATAGCGGCGCCTGCAGTTCTGTCTTTAGCACAAACGACAGCCTCAGTAGCTACTGAAGATTCTCTGCTGCAAGGTTAGCTGAGATTTTGCTCTCATTGTTCTTTTCTATACTTCATCTCCTCCCCCCTCTCTCAGCCTGTCTGCGTTCCCCCTCGCCTCCTGTCCCTATCTCCCTCTTTCCCTTTTTCTATTTTCCCCCTTCGGTCTTTCCCCTCCTCCTTCTTCCTCTTCTTCTTCTTCTTCTTCATCTTCCTTCTACTCTTCTTCCTCTTCCTCTTCTTCTGCACGTCCACAATTGCAAAGTTCACCAATAGTCTCTTGCTCTCCATTCAGCCTCGCCCACGGACGCCGACCGTCAACGGAGCATGGGTAGTGCTTTTCAGTCGTTGACTGACTGGTTACCCCCCTCAGGAGGGTGTTGGCCCAGGCTTCATGCAGGGCTGCTCTCACCCTTCTGAGATCCAATGGTCTGTATGCACATGCAATGCCAGTCTTTAGCCAACCACGGTCCCTGCGGCCTGGAAGGCGCTGGCACTTTCTCTCCCTTCTGATTCCCTGTTGGTGACTGCGCTCGCGCTCCCACTGAGTTGCAGGCCCCACTGCGGGTGCCCGAACAGCTAGGCGGTCACTTTGCAGTGGGGGAGAGAGTGAGGTCGACCTCGGCACGTTTCTTCCCTCACTATAATAAATCTGAATGCGTCTGAATCTATCACGGTGCGCTAAAAGCCGTGGCTTGGAGGGTCTGCCAACTGACGGGAAAACTCGGGCCCCCACGTAGCTGCTCCTACTGTACGCGTGTGTCTGTGTGTGCGTACGGGAGGAGAGGGAGGACTGAGATTCCGGCTGCAATGGCTCCCTCTTAATGTGGCATTTATGGCGCTCCC
>JAYGXS010001874.1:0-12056 GCA_036362985.1 Ligula intestinalis | reverse complement strand
GGGCTAGGTGAAGGCTTTCTTGACTCAGTAAGGCGTATTTCTGAAGTCAATGAAATATCAACTTTGGTTAGGGAGATTGCAGCTCCTGTGTCTACTAAAGCTCTATAAGGACTTTTATCAAGTAAAACGGAAAATCTAGAAAAGTTGGTGAAGCAAACGGGCACAAAGTGAATATCCGAGTCTTGGCCAGGGAGGTTATGAGAATTGAGTGTGAAGGCAGGCAGGCCGACTGGCCACACCACGCGAGAAATGGGCGTTAGAAGGACGCGGCGTAGGTGACCGAGAGGGACGATGACTGTCAGGTCGAAGCATGTCGGGTTGGATAGCGCCGTCGAGATTTATATGCGGAGCAGCTTACTCCTAGCGGCCGCGGGAAACAAGTTTAACTACATTTTTTCACTTTACACTTACCTCTAAAAATTTCCTTCACCTCCTATCCTCTTTCCTCACCTTCAGGGCCCCTATAACCATCGCTTCCGTAGGACAGAATGTTGGGACTAGGGGATAAAGGATGCACTACTCATCCTTTTTTGCCAAGCCTTTAAAATAGTATAACACACTGGAAGGAGACCGTATTGAATGTCAGCTTTCCGAACTAGATACCAATTATGATCATAGAAGACGATTAGGAACTCACAAGGAAGATAAATGTTCACCGGTAGAGGTTTTATATAAGCCTGTCGTTTCGCGTAGTTGTCACTTTTACCCATCTTCAGAGAATAGACACTCAGACCCGTGGTCCTCGTCTTTATGCCCCTCCTTCTTCCGTATCCGTGTTCTGCCAATGATCGCTGAGTCACTGTGTGTGCCTCTGGCCTTTTCGTTCACCATGTCGGTCACTGTGACGCGTGTGTTAGTGTTGCCTTCATGCGCGTTCGGTCTGTTGGTTCCTGTCACGCTCCAACTTGTTTGTGGCATGCACACGTTAGCCGCGGTATTGGTTGACGGCCCGGAATGTTCTATGCCATGTCTGTTCCCGGATAAGAAGGTTCATAGGGGACCGGTAAATGTATGTGGCGGTTGACTGAACAGTCACTCGATATCCAGACATGTTTAAGCTGCCTTGATATGCAAGCATCACCTCGGCCAACAATTTTAATCGCAGCAAATTTCAAGTGGTGCTCCATCTCTTTAGCATGGGTTGCTATCTCCGACTTTGACTGCGACCTTATTACAGCAAGCTTGCACTCATGCATTCGCGCTTGCAGTTGTCGGCGGGTTTCTCCAACATAATTTTAGGCCCGTAGCTGCACTTAAGTCACTAGACGACGTTTGAATGCGCCTGGCTATGTATAAGTTGTAGTATAAATAGGAGAAACATGTGCCATGGTGTCGGTTTTCTGAAGCTAAGTTGACGAGAGAAATACCCGAAACGTCTGTCTTATAATACATCTTTCCCGGTTAACGCTCCTCTTTCTTCTGTTTTACTACCTAGGAATGGACCTTTCAGCACTATTACTACGAGTGGGAAATTTTCGGTGTGAAATTCCAGTCCTTTAGGGCAGAAAAAAACCAGGATACAACTTTACGGTTACCAGGTGAATATTCTCTATCGAGATAGATGAGAGCACTTTTGGCAGATCTACATTATCAGCAACTATTCATTCATTTCAAACCCATTATCTGCATCTTCCTGCTGCGACCTTAACTGGAGCGGTTCGTCTGGTAAAGCTAACTTCTATCTGGCAACGTTTATACTTCCCACAACTACCAATAATCGCCGCCACTTTGGCTCCTCCAAATATAGCTCAATGAATACTAATCCGCTACTTGAGATGGACCCATGCCTCAACCGTAAGCTGTTCACGCCAATATTACTGTCCATGAACAGAGGAAAGATGCGAAAGTCCATAAATATGATGCTCCATAGAAAATCATTTCATCATGTAAGCATATATAGAAACGATAACGATAAGAAGGGTGAAATAATGTAAATTAAATGACGACCTGAGAAAACTAATTTTCTCAAGACCGTATAGAAGTCAATCTCACGAGGCCTATTGTGCAGACTGGCTATCCCAAGGCCTTCATAAGCCGATGTTTACGTACTCACCCTCGTAGGACCCAAACAGAACCAACTTCTACGGTTTGACATGCGCTGCCATATATCAAGGATGTATCGGAAGCCACCGAACACATTGCCGCTGGATCAGGCGCTGGAATCGCAAACCGTCCCATGACCACAATGTGCAGCCGGGTCATTAGAATGCAGGATCGATTAATTCCCAGTGAGCAGTTGGACGTAGTGTATTGCATACCATATCTAAACAGTCCAGTAAATTACACGGGCAGACTGTACACATGCTGTGTTCGCGCATACACGAACATAAGCTGGCAGTTCAACATGGTGATGCATTACCGCAAATGGCGGTCCACACTTACGCGAAAGGTCATGAATTGAACTTCGCAACTTCGAGGATAATTTTCCATACCAACAGCAAGACAGGTCAATAACTGATTAAAGGCTGCGCGTCGGATGCCAACCCAGTTAACCCATGTATTGAGCTGGCGCCCGCATATGTTGCCCTGTGCAGGTATGTCCAGGCTCACGGCACTGGTGGTTAATTGGTCCTGTCCCTCCTCTGCCCCTACGACGGTTACTTGACCTCTTCCACCTATAAATGTTGTTTGCTCCCGCTAACGATTTTACCTCTTACGATGGACACCCGCAAGAGTTCAGAAGCTCAGACTAGTCAAACAATGATTCCGGTAATCGACCCGGCTTGTTCTTCTTCTTCTTCTCCCTAAATCTATACACACACCCGGGATGCGAATTTTTGCCTCAATTCGCAGTATCAGCAGTTGGGGGAGAAGGCAAGTGGCCTCGCGGTTAACTGACACACATGTGTTGAGCCAACTTGGGAGACGGGTGAAGCGAGTGTACGCAAGCAAGAAGGTCAGGCAGTTTTCAGGTCTGCCTGGCTCGACGGCCGCTGTGTGCAGTCACATTTCCTATGGAAGGCTGAGAGAGCGAGCGGGCATATTCAAGCGCTGCTTGAAAAAATTTGTATCTTAAGGCAGTGGGGGTTGAAAGCATTGTGCAGGAAGGTGATTAAAAATTGCAAGGAAGTCGAACAGGTTGTGGGGACAGTATTTCAGTACAACTTGGCTGGGAGGCTAGTCTCATCACCGGGGTGCTTTCGATAGGAAACAAAAGAGTCAACACGGACAGCACTATTGGAGGAAGGGGGAAAGGCTTTCATATGAGGGAAACAATCATTTGTAGGTGGTACAGGATTTCCGCTGGAGAAATGACGTGAAGAATGTCAATCTTTTTTAGCCGGAAATAACAAGATGTCGCATGATATTGACCTGTAGACGGGCTCTAGTAAGTGAGTTTTGTCAAGTCGTAATTTCATTTAAATTATTGAATCCTTGCTATTGTTATTGTTTTTATTTATGCTTAGAGATTAAAAATATTTTCTATCGAGAATCATATTTGTGGACTTTCTCATCTTTCTTCTGTTCATGGACACATAGTGTAGTAATATTGGCGTTAACAACTTACCGCTGAGGCATGGGTTCATTTGAGGTAACAGATTCGTATTCATTGAGCTATATTTGGAGGAGTCAAAGTGGCTGGGATTATTTATAATTGTGGGGAAGTATAAAGGTATCCAGATATAAGTCAGCTTTACCAGGCGAACCGCTCCAGTTAAGGTTGCGGCAGGAAGATGCAAATAATGGGTTTTAAATGAATGAATAGTTGCTGATAATGTAGATGTGCCAAACGTCATATGATCTATCCCGATAGAGGTAGCCTTAGCAGTTAAGTAGCAGTAAAATTGTACAATGGTTTTCCGTTTCGTAAATTGCCTGCCAAACCAGGTCTTATTTGTGTTTCAACTACCCTCCGCTGGTATTAGCCAGTGAATGTGCGGGTTGTCAGTATTGCGAGGAATAGTTAATGGAGACCATAAAGACCTTATCCACTGTGCGTGCAGAACGTATTGCTCTCCTTGGCCGACCACGGATCAGAATTAGTAGGCTAAGATTTTACTACTCCAATGCTCGAATCTTTCTTCACCTACGTGAGTTTCATGTTTAGTAAAAAATGTTTTATATTCCTAAAATAGTTAGCCTAAGTCTGCAAAGCTCATCCTATGCGTAAACGCACAAGGATTTTCAACAACTACGTGACATCTCGGTATCTTATCTTGAAAGGCACTTTGCTTTTGGACTGGGCCTACAGGCTACAGACTCGAGCTGAATATTGAAAGGACATCAGTGTAAATGCACGCAAGAGTGCATACATTGTTTACGAAACAGGCGCAGGACTAAACCGAAGGCAGCAAATGCGTATTTGTGAACATTGGAAGCTCGCTCGAGCAAAATTAGTAACCGAAGGGCTAACCCAGTGCCAAGAGAATGACGCAGTATCACTGCAGTCTGTCACCGAAAGAAGATGGGGTTTCGGAGGCGAGGTGTGCTCCGAATCGAACTTACGGATCGCCTAGCTGCGAGGCAAAAGTGCGTAATGTTGCTTTGAGGTGTATAGGCTTCTTATCGTCACATGTTACCTGCGGGCAAGAGTGTTGTCGGCATTAACTAAGCCAGCACTGATCCCAGATGCAACAGTTGAAAACCGAGCCAATTCTAGCGGCGTGTGCAGTCAGTGCGTATGTGCAGCGTTGAGGAAAAGGCACTGTGACAATAATCAGGCGTCTATATATCATAGTAACTCTGCAATTATATGAGTGTAAGTGTACTGATGTTGAGAGTCTCTGTACTCTGAATTAGCACGTGTTTGGGCAGAGTACACCTAACTAGAATGAACCGACTACGTTTAGATGTAAAGACAATAAGGCAGGTTTAATGGTGAAACACGTGTAACGCGACGATATTCCTCTATACCAGTTGAACCGAGTGAAGTTGAGGCAGCATTTAAATAGCAGTCATTATTATTAAGTGCATACACCAGACTCAGGCCTTTCACGGTGAGTTATTCTTTAGGCTAGAGGACTATATGTTTGTTTGCTTATCTGCATAGTAAAGTACTGTTATCTACAACGAAAAGGTTAACTTAAATAGCCTTCATTTTTGGCGTGGACTGGTCCCCTGATTTCTCCTGCTTCGGGATAAAGAATGTCAGAGACTTTAATCGCTGCCGGATTGTAGAGGATGGATTATGGGCAACTCCTTATAAGCAGACGCTGTACCCCTTTCACGCCAAGACGCCGCTTCCGTCGCTTATGCATTTTTGAGCGCCTGGGTCTGCCGGTTTGATGCCCCTTTATCACTCCACTCTAAATGCGATGCCAACTTTGAGAGTAAGCTCTACCGCGACGTCTGTGCTATCCTACAAACCCATAAGATGCGCACCACCCCAGCACATCCTGCAAGTAATGGGCAGACTGAACGTATGAACTGCACTGTTATCAATTTACTCAAGGCTTTCTTCGATAGGCAACAGCTGGGATATTACATTTCCTTATGCCTTTATGACCCATCGAGGTATTGACAAACCTTCGACGGGCTGTTCCACTTCCTTTCTCTTTAACCTTCGGTAACCCTCTTATTCCTTACTCTCATCCCTTAGACACAACGGTTAATTCCCCATAAACCATTTGCCTCGCATACAATCTGGAAGGATCTCACCTTGGAAAGGCGTACACTCGTCAGCAGACCTACTTCGACCTACACATGAATGGCGCTGCATATTCGCCCGGTATTTACGTTCTCCATTTGCATCCCACACCATCGGCGGGGAGACCCTCCAAGTTCTTCCACCTGTGCGATGGCCCTTTTATTGCTGTTGACTTCATTCATCCTTTCACCTACATTATGCGAGACGCAATCCATCCCTCCGGCGCCACATTTCCAGTTCAATTTGAAAAATTGAAACCTTACAGGGGACGACTCCCCTCCGCGAACTCAAATCCATTTTGCCCCGCCCATCTAGTCCCGCAATCCTCCTGCGAGATGAATATCGATAACCATGACCCCATCTACGGCTCTGAGCACAGACTCCCTCTTGAAGGGAGGGGGAAGGACGTGTAGGAAGCCAAACTGATCGTTTCTCGGTAGGGTCTGCAGCCAGTAAAAGTTGAGGGCTGAACTGGAGAAGGTTAATAACCATTACAAACTTTTGGGTTCCGGTTTAAAGCATGTTTCGTTCGTTCTGATCCATTAAACTCTTATGTGCTCGTGTGCAAGAATGATAAACCGACAATATTCCATTATCATGAAACTTCGGGCGGCGAACTTAATCCAGCACAGATGGAAAGACTATCGGAAGAGGAGATTAATATTTTTGATAATAATTCTAGTCCCGAAAGGAAGGACAGGACTGGCACGGCTATTACACATCGACTTGGTGGCTCCTATCGATAGCGTTTATTCTTTGCGAAGCCAGACTGGTATGTGGTTGCTTAGCCTCTTCGCTAGACGTCACCTCGTTCAGTCAACACAGCCAACTCCACAGAAGCAGGTGAAGGAATAAATGCACATGGACGTGGCCTGCAACAGTAGTCGGTCTGGCTTGAAGGTTCATGTTTGTCCATACGATTTTTAAATCGTAGAAAATTGGAATTCTTTGCAGAACTTATGTTGCAGCGGGTGATTGCTATTGTAACTCAATAATTGTGGAGTGCTTATCGGTTTCTAATAGACAGGCGTCGGAATTTTGTCGTCTGGTTTGCGGCAGAATAGAACGTCCAGGAATGGTTGTCTGTAAAAATCGAGTTTTTTAGTTGCACCTCATTAATGACCTCAGGTGTTAGGGATCCCAATGGAGGGACTTTGATTTATTCGTGTGTAATCCTTACGAAGGTGCAGAAGATATTGAGGCAATTTCTCGTGACGCTGATACAATCCTGATATGTTGGCTATCAGCCCTCCTCATCGCAGTTCTGGTATAGAGGGCCTCGAAGGATTTCGACGGTGGTAGGACGTGGAAGTGAATAGTGAGGTGACATCGAATGAAATCATCCTTTCGCACCATCCTTCGTTATTATTTGTACGTATCCTACATTCCTGCTTATAACTATCGAAGAAAGGAGGCGCCTGAGTGAAGCAGTAGCAACCATCTTCCCAGCAGCCAACGCCTATGTACTGTTCTCGACTGCTCCCATCCTATACTGAGTGATCAAAAGCAAACTGCCAGCCCAAAACAACTCTGTGTGCATATTACCATTAACCTGCCCCTGTGGGGCAGGGTATATTGGTCGCACGAGCTGGCGTTTACCCAAAAGAGTCCCAGAACACATTCCAGCATGGTTAGGGAAGGGCCAACTAAAGGGTATAAACAGTTCCATTCTAGCACACCTGGTAGACTCAGATCATCGCGTGGACACCAAAGAGGCCTTCCAAGTGATCTACAAGTACCCTCAAGCTATTCACAATTTTTTGGACAGCGTCTGTTTGTTACGACAGAAGCGGCCACCATCAGGCTACGCCTACCGATGTTGTGCGCCCAAAAGAACTTCGTCGCGGTGCCACAGTTACCATGGTCAAAAGCCGCTAATCTAACAGCCAGCTACCGAATACTAGTCCCCCCAAACGCCGATCAGATTTTCACCCCGATACCCCCCTCCTTTTCCCCCTCCCCTGACAACCGTTTTATTTTTGCAACTAACCCGCATAGTTTATTTACTTACTTTCCACATAACTGTAAAGGCCTGACGAGAATTTATCGGAAAAAAATGTATGTTTGCCAATCCATCTTCTGTATTTTTCAATGGGAATTTTGGAAAAATTACCCAAGTACCAGCCTCCGCAGACATCCGTCAATATTTACTCTAGCCACCCATGGTTATTGGGTTGTTGTCTGGCAGTAACTGATCACACTTACACGGTTCATCGTTCACGAAGATTTTCTGTATCACCTTAGGTCTGTTTGCTTTCTGTCAACAGAGGTCTCATGAGATTGAAATGTAGGCGGTCTTGAGTGTGAATAATCAATAAATGAATTGTGTATCTAAAGCCGAATGGACCCTCTCATTACAAACTTATTGCTGTGGTTAAATTAAATAGAAAGTTGATTGTTATATCATAGGGGTTTGTGTTAAACCCTAGTAACTGTGATCTTCGAACCATGGTTCCTTAGACGAGAAGAAGTCGTTGAAGGCCAGAATAATAGGAATAGTTTATTCTGTATACAGAGGAAAGGAGAATAAGAAGAAATACGTTTGACATCGGAGCGCACGACCAGCCAGTAGGTTAGCCGGGTCATAAGTGCAGCTAATTAGCAGGAATCCCAGCGGCCAGCGTGAGCTTTCATGGTCTGGCGCTTGGAGGTTATTGGCCGGACAGACTGCATCGACGTAGGTATGCATGCATCTTATTCGCCGCCGGCGGGACCAGCATTGCGGCATCTTTGATTGGCAGTTAAAGTGACCGCCTTCAGTGCAGGCACACGCGTTAGCAGCGGTGAGACACGTGACATGCTTGCCTTTGATGAGTGAGGCACCACAGTCACAGCTGACCGTAAACAGCTGTATACCAACGGTAGTAATTAGTATGTTATATATATTAAATCAGATCCGATATACAACGGACCGTCATTTCAACTAAAAGTCGACAGTATTAGGCAAATAAAGTGAAATGAGAGTACAGCTAGCCACCGATTTCCAAGCAAATATAGGAGAAGAAACTGCTTAAATGGGTAGTGAGATTGATATGGTATGATATGATGCAGTGAGAAGGAATCGTTATGTTTAGGGTTCGTAACGATTCTTGTGGTGGGAAAAAATCATACAGCGTCATGCGAGTTATACAAGTGGAGCTAATCGGGTAAAATGGGGTAAATGGAATTTCATCCTGATTATCCCGTTCCTGAGAGACCCGCAGACAAGTAGAAAATAGGTAGAAACGATGAGGGGGACCATAGAAGTCACTAGATCGTCCTCGAAATGAGACTAAGCAGACTTCAGAGTCCACCGACAAGTTAGCAGGAACGCGAGAAGCTAACGACGATCATCCACAGAAACCTCAAAGACCACCGTAGGGTTGCAAACGAAGAAGAGTATACCTCATTAAGTCATGATGCTTAACTCCGTTTTAACTCTTTGAGGTATTTTGTGGTCGAGACTTAAACGTTAGAAGGACTGTTTCAGTGTCTAGAAGTAACGTGTTTGGGAAGTAAGCGAACAGTCCGAGTTTTGATTCCTCGAGATTTAAATGCAAGTGAGATAAGCAAATTGCTACTGATAAAGCAGAAGTGCCAGGGGTGCTCTCACGTATCTCGATTAAGGCCATTTATCTTTAAGTAGTCATTTTAGCCTGGGTTTTCCTTCCTAAGAAAACCACCAAAGAGGTGTAATTGATATTTTTTGGAGTTTCCGTCCGCTGGTATGATATATCGATTACTCAAGTGCACGAAAAAATCTTCGCACAAATAAATAGCACGGTCAGTAAAACAGGGTTTTTTCAACAATAATTTACTTAAGCCTGCAAAGTTAGTCTTATAAGTGAAGGGATAGTTTCGTAAAAACCACTTGAAATCTCACTATTTCGTCATGGGAAGGTTTTTGTTGTTTTTGGCTGGGCCTATAAGCCATACACTCAAGCTGAATATTAAAGAGATGTCAAAGTAAATGCGCGGAAAAGTGCACACGTTGTCCCTCGAAGCGGAGCATGGCAAAACCGAAGACGTCAAGTGTGTGTGTGTGTGTTTGTGAAAATTGGAGGCGCGCTGGCGCACGGAGAGTAAGCGAAGAACTAATCCACTGCCAAGTGTATGACACAGTATCACTGCAACCAATCACTTAAAAATGAATTTTCGGAGGCGAATGGAGCTCCGAATCAAACTGAAGGCGCATCTTTTCTCGAAGCGAAATTATGTGATTTTTCATAAAGCTTTTTATGCTACTTGACGGCACATGCAGACTGCCTTGAAGCGTGTCATCGCCGTTAACTAGGTCAGCACCGATTATAAATGCACCGGTTGAAGACTGAGCCGATCGTAGTGGCGTGCTTAGGCGGTGCCTAAGTGCAGCATTGAGGAAATGCAGAGTGGCAGCAATCAAGCGTCCACATGTCATAGTAATTTCGCATCAAATACACCTGATGCAGTATTCTTAGTGTAACTATTTAATTGCTGCAGTAGCAGAAGCTACTCTTTTCTGCTGATGTCTCTGATGAAGAATCCGCGACGGCTGTCGAAACGTCAGGCGAATCAAATTTCCTCAACTACTCCCTGAGACTAGCATATCGCTTGTATTGGTTATATTTATGTTTGGGGGTCTGGTTTGCTTTTAGTTTTAGGCATAAGATCTCTTCCTTTAACGAAAATAATTTCCGACCGACGTACGACAGTTTACCTCTGAAAGCCATTTCCTTCCTAAAAGCATGCTGCCGCCAACGCCCGTTTTAATTTTACCAGTCAAATGAACACTGGGGCCAAAACCAACCCCCCCCTCCCCGGCCATGTTGCACTCGAATATGTCACCTCAACCTTTAGCGGACGTCTACAGGAAAGCAAAGTAGAGGCAGCATCTCTTGAGCTTCGTTGACCTGAATACGGCTGCTTTAGTAGAAAGCTGTCCTGAACCCCGGCGATTAAGACCCCTGAAGTGGCTTTGTGATCGGGAAGCAGCCTCTGTTCTCTCCCCCTTTTGATGCAGTTACCTGCGGCTACTCCAAGGACCAATCGATCCGCCCCCCCCCCTGCCGGCGCAGTATTGCCCCTGTGCACGAAACGCCCCCCCTTTTCGATCTAAATGTTAACGCATTTGGGCCTATGTACACATATGCCCCCTTTCGCGCTGGTGATTCAAACCAATGGGAGACCACATTAACTGGCTCCCGAAGTTACATAAATTTAGCGATCGCCGCCTCTCCAACTTACACAACCACTCTCCCAAGATTGGCTTCGTCTTTCATATCTGTTGAATTTGTCTTGTTACCTTGTCTCGAGTCAGGCAAATTGGCCAATTGTCTTGGCTGTGTGTATCCATAGTGGAGGATTGTACTTTGCTAATCCATCATTATTTGTCTACTAGTACCGCACCACCTTAAGGGTTGTTATCATTCGGTTTAAGATGCCCATGAATGCTGGAAACAGAGTAAAATAAATACGAAACTAATATGGGTAAGCTTGGCTTACTTTGAGGATTAAGGTTTGACTTAGCGTGGAATATACGGATAACGCAAGGGTTAACGTTAGCTTTCAATTTTACTTTTGTGTTATGAATAGGACATAGGAATGCTTATCTATCTCTAGGTAGGTTAAATAACAAAGTTTTAGCAATGCGTTTCCTCGCATGAGCTCTTTAAAAATATTGTCGTTGTGATCGCTTACTTGGTGAGAAATTAACTTGGCTCAGTTAGAGGACTAGTTTTTGAGGAATTTCCATAGACAGTGCTTATTGGTAGTTGTAAAACAGCATGAGTAAGGTCAGATAGTATTTCGAAGTTGACATTTTGTTTCCATAGAGCATTCTTCCCAGACGTTTGATTATTTTTTCGGCTGCCTCTACACCTTCTCTAAGACGTTTCAGCCTCTCACAGTCCGAGGTCTCTATAACGAATACCAAGTAAGACAGAAGAAAGGTTTTGCAAGAAAGCGCTGATTTGAAAGAACGAGACATGCATTGTCATCCAATGCTCACGAAATCAAGCTATGCCCACGAAAGTACGTATAAACGTGTCAGTAAAAAAGTCGATACAGCAGGCAGATAAGAAGATAGGTCTAGGCTTACTTCATGTCATGGAGGTAAATATCTCAATGAGGTGATCAAGATGTCAGACATAGGACACATCGAAATACACCAGAGCCTGCTCAGGTAGATCAGTCTCCTTCCGAGGACCTAAGACACTGCGGCATAAACTCGGCCGGACAAGACTAACAGTAAAGAACATTCATACGAGGGTTATTTTTGTTACTCCAAAGATGCCTATTTTACTCACATTTTATTGAATTAAAGCTTGACAAAGTCAAAAAGGTTCCCGATTGCAGATCTAAACTAGGAAAAAATACTGTGAACATGAAAAAGCCATTGACGGGAGTAAACAGCCCTGAGATTTCTGACTGATTTTTATGGAGATTTAAACGAGCTACCGAGGATGTAGTTGGCAGATTCCACTTCAATGAAGTCCCGTCAAACTGAGTGTAG
>JAYGXS010001873.1:0-12059 GCA_036362985.1 Ligula intestinalis | reverse complement strand
GACACGCA
Organism: Ligula intestinalis; assembly: GCA_036362985.1. Lineage (NCBI taxonomy): Eukaryota > Metazoa > Platyhelminthes > Cestoda > Diphyllobothriidea > Diphyllobothriidae > Ligula > Ligula intestinalis. The sequence continues at coordinate 12,051 of JAYGXS010001873.1, read as the reverse complement.
GCAGATCATAGTAACATGCTGTTAAGGCAGTGCCCATTTGGCTAAACTGTGTTTGTATAAGTAGGAACTTTCCACAAATAAAACTTAGCGTTCTGTTTGTCGACATCAATGTGTGGATAATAATTATTTTCAATGAGGATATGCTGATGGCTTGAGGCTGTAGATGGTGATGTTCACCCGATGGGACACATCTAGCAACGACACCTTCCTGCAACTGAGGATGATCTACATGTATGAATGAATGTAAGTGTTTTACCGATCTAGTCAAGGAAAAAATAAGTTCCATTTTGTCAGGAACCTCGCAACGCAAACTCTCCAGACAGTCACACAGTGACTAAGTTGATATGATGAAACACCTACATTCATTATATTCCCGATCACAACCAACAAAGCACGGAACCCGTGAATTAGAGGTCTTAAGCACAATGACCGAAGGTCCCGGGTTCAAATCTTGAGGGTGCCAATCCTCGAGATTGGGTATGACTGGCTGATGATGTCTACGAAGCCAGAAATGGAGATTCCGGTCTGACTTTGTCTTGTCGGATCCTCTTAGTCTACATGAAATTTGCGAAAATTATTGTTCACGTACACATTGAAACGTCACAACTAGCCCTGGCGTACGCTTTAGACCACTAAATATCTCAGTCAACAAGGTTATGTCTGGTTTGATACTAGCCTTGTGTGTCAGAAAAGTGCAAATTTCATTTCATTTTGTACATTTCGAATACATTTTCACCATATATTGACCACTAAAAACTTCTCACTCTCTTCCTCTTACTCGGCATAGCACTTTACCAATCTGGTGCCTGTCCGTTCGCAGGAGTTACCAGCAGTTTTGCTGATCAGACATTTACCTCCCGACACGTGGACAGTCATGGTGCTTCATTACTGAACGCATTAGCATACTTACAACTTTTGCATTATTTTTCATGATCCACTACTTCTCGTCTAGATACCCATTATTATCATCGAATTCAAACCTTTGCCCAAATTTTCCCATTCATCAGCACTCACATTCCCAAACACATACGATGCCTCATTATCATCTACGTCTGATTGCAGAATGAGGTCTGATATCGCTCCCGATTGCTGAGGGGGCGTTTAAGGACGCGACATTTGTGTATACATTACAATTTTCTCACGACATGAAACATGGTCATTTTTGACCTGCTTTAATGACCATAATTAAAAGGTAATTTCGCAGGGGCTCACAAAAGCCTGCGCGGTAAATTGAGTTGGCGGAACTGAGGGCGGCAAAATGCGTGCGAGTGCCAAAATTGGCAGATAGCAATTTGCACTCAAGTATCTTCGCTAATAGGCAGCGAGGAGCAACACATCACAGGTTGGTAACGTCCCTCATAAATGCAAAGACAATTCGAAAGTGTAATTACTGAACTCGTACACGAGCACTTGGCGAACTAATGGGTTTTTGGAATTTTATAACCACATGTGAATGCTTCGTGGAAGTAATTATAAAAACCCAGTGGTCATTTGCGCTTAACTGTAACTTGAACATAAATTACCTTCCGTATTTGGTTGCCTTGTTGAACCAGATAATCTTTTAAGAGGTTGGCAGCAGGTTGACCTTTGAAAGGCAACGCAACGGATGTTCCGAGGTAACTGACTACGGTTATGTTAGGACAGCCAGCACTTGAGTCATAACTGGGGCTGTCCTAAGCGTAAGCAAAGAAAGGAAGCTCACATACCAGCGGAGGCTCGCAGAGCGAGACTAAAGCGCGTCCTTTGAAGGGCCTTCATGTTGAAGGAAAAATACGTTTTTGCCTACAGTTTGAGGAAGAAGTCACACAGTTTTCATAAAATATTGAAAGAGACGGGGAACATATTTTATGCAGTAGTAGCAGTAATAATCAATTGAGGGATGTAATTTATTATGAATCAACACCTCATAATCGTAAAAGAGGTCAAAATTAGCAACTTTTTGTTAGACCGAAAGCTACGCCTTCTTTGAGCATAAAATTTAAATAAGGCGTGATTTGCTATCAAACAAAAGCAATAAATATTTTTAAGTAGAGAAGTAGAATGCATTTCGATCTCCGGAATAAAACGTTTATTTGTCTGAGCTTTTGGGCTTTTCATTGAGTCCGACGTCAGAGATAAAAGGCGAAAAAGAAAGACAAGCAACAGTAATAGGACGCAGGGGCCAACCAACCGTTATGGGGAGGGGGAAGAGATAACCAGCAGTACCATCATTCCGGAGATTCCTGCGCAGCGTGATGTATGCCGGCGACAGATCAATAAATCGATTAACAGAGTTCTCATCCGAGGCCCGGGCTTCAACTGATTCGCGGCGTGTTTTGTTGGCGGCATGCGCGATCACCCTCGCAGCTGCGTTAATAAACTCGTGACCGGTCTCGTAGAAATGGCGGCCACTTGCAATGATGATTCACCCCGTTGTACCGTCCGCTTATGTTCGCGTATGGGCAAACCAAACATACGTCCTGTCTGTCCTGTGTAGTTTTGGATGAGAACTCAGTGAATAGATTTATTGACCTGTCGTCAGCATACATCGCGCTGCGCAGGAATCACCGGAATTGTGGTACTGTTGGTTGTCTGTTCCCCCTCCCCCTTCATTTCCCCCATAACGGCTGGTTGGCCCCTGCGTACTATAACTGTTGCTTGCCTTTTTTTCGCCTTTTATCTCTGACGTCGGACTCAATAAAAAGCCCAAAAGCTCAGACAAATAAACGTTCTATTCCGGTGATCGAAAAGCCTTTTACTTCTCTAACTACACACATACCTGGGATGCGAACATTTGCCTCAATTCGTAGATATTTTTTCGTGCATGTTTTCCATAAAATATATTTGAATTAATAAAGGCAGCCAAAATCAATGATAAAAGGTATACTACTTATAGCCAATTTTTATAATAGATAAACTTTTCTAGTGGTCAGAACGAAGCACCTTATAAAAGACCCAGCCTATCCTGACTGAAATAACTTCAGCATGACCTACACGATAATCAGTATCCCAGTTTGAGTCAATGCCAATTAGCGAACTAGTGCCTGACCAGGGGCAAAGTGTACGCGCTACATGTCACACTGAGGGCTCGAAACAATGGCTGTCTGTATGGGCCACTAGCAGGGGGGCCAATAGGTAACGAAGGCCGGTGGCCCTTAGATACGCTGCCACCGACATTAGGCGGCCCTCCGTTGCTGGTAACATGGGACTCTGCTGCCGAGACGACACCGACGAGAGAAGACCCGCTGCTGACGGACGCATAGAAGAAAGAGTTCATGTTCCCTTCCTAATAATATTTTAAATTGTTCGTTGTGTTTGGCAGGAAGGCTTTTACGCAGCCGACACTTTATCATTCAGCTCTGAGGCCTGCCCTTGCGCCATTAATTTAATCACACTTGAATCGATTTTGCCTACCCAACTCACCATTCGTTTGACTGAGTACGCGAATATTTCGTGATTGGATCAACTGAATTAAGCAAATCTGTCAAACCCCTCTAACATTTAAGTGAGGCTGGTAGTCATTATAAAGGATTCTAGATGATTGCTGCCTAAGCGGTCAGTTAGGCGAATAAAATCGGTCCAGGTGTGATTACCTTCACGGTGAACCCTGAGCCCCTTTAGCCAAATCTCCCCTGTTTATCAGCACTCACATTCCCAAAAACATCCGATGCCCCATTATAATATATGTCTGATTGCAGAATTAGGTCGGATGTCGCTCCCGATTGCTGGTGGGGCGTTTAAGAACGGGACATTTGTGAACACATTACAATTTTCTCACGACATGAAACATGGTCATTTTCAGCCTGCTTTAATGACCACAATTAAAAGGTGATTGCGCAGGAGCCCATAAAAGTCTGCGTGGTAAATTGAGTTGGCGGAACTGAGGGCGGCAAAATGCATGCGAGTGCCGAAATTGGCAGATAACAATTTGCACTCAAGTATCTTCGCTAATAGGCCGCGAGGAGCAATACATGAAAGGTTGGTAACGTCCCTCATAAATTCAAAGGCAATTCGAAAGTGTAATTACTGAACTCGTACACGAGCATTTGGCCAACTAATGGGTTTTAAGAATTTTATAACCACATGTGAAGGCTTCGTGGGAGTAATTATAAAAACCCAATGGTCATTTGCGCTAAACTGTAACTTGAACATAAATTACCTTACGTATTTGGTTGCCTTGTTGTACTAGATAATCTTTTAAGATGTTGGCAGCAGGTTGGCAAGTAAAATCAAACGGAGTGCAACAGATGCTCAGAGAAAACTGACTAGAACTAAAACCTCTGGTGCACCCAGTCGGAAGCCCGCCAAAGGAAGGATATAGGAATACACAATGGTTCTGGTAGATGCGACTGGACATAAACATGCCCACCTACTGCATAAAAGGGCGGAGTATAAGTTTTCATCAGTGTTTTTACTCTATCTACCCTGCTTAAGCAATTTTTATCTGGTTCTGGGTTTCGCAGATTGGTCTACTAAAGTTGACCTAATTGTGAACAATTGGCGGCCTCTGTGGAAGTCGAACGCACGCAGCAGGGATGGATTTTGCGCGGCTAACGCTCTACAATTGAGCTACGAGTTTATCCATGCACCTTGAATTTAATAACACCTCTGTCGATTTTGCCCAACCAAATTAAAGGTTGGTTGGCCGAGACCGCCCAAATTCTTCCAATTGGGTCAACTGGATTAAGCAACATTGCCAAAACGCCCTCATAGTCCTTCTCGAGGATTCTAGAGGATCGTTTTTTTAATGCTGCATGTGCAGTCAGCTTGCTGTTTCGTTATGGTAGATTCAATACAAATAGTAAATTAGGCGCGTCAAAGAACGTTGGAAAACCTTTGAATTAAGCATGAAACAATTGATCACACTGTACTGCCAACTCAAGAGGAGTTCGACTGTAAACATACCGAAGTGGCTGACATGGATGGACATTATCTACAACCGGAGGGCCCAGGAATTCTTTCGAATTTAGACCTTAAACGGAATTCATGCAAAAGACGGCAAGTAAATCTAAATAACTACGAAAAAATTCCATAAACATTCTACGCATATCTAGGAGGTAATACAAAGAACCCTGTTCATATCACAACCTGATAAGACAAACACCAGCAAATTGTGAGGGATACCCGTCAAAAGGACGAATGCCAGGTGGACCTAACACGCGAGTCATAAATCGGGCTGTCCTGTGGGCACTGGAACGAAGAAATCGGACAAACAACTGACGCATGCAGAGCAGGCACAGAGAGCTACCTTGAAAGGTCAGCACGTGGGCACGAAAGGACAACCACTGGCCGGAGTCTTCCATCCGTGAGGTCATGTCTGGCCAGGGGCACATCGCGCGCACCCTGCGTCACGATGAGGAAACGATGGCTGGAGCACGTCGGCTGTCTGTAGAGGCCACTCGTGGAGGATTAATGAGGGAACAAAGACTACTGGCCCTTTAATAGCGAGATTTCGAGCAGAAGGGCATACTACTGCCGAGACGAGACTGACCGCGGAACACGCAGCTGTTGGGTGGCACTGAACTCCGTCACCGAGACACACTGCCGACGAACCGTGATTCTGCTACTAATGACAAGACCTGCTGCTGTCCGAGACAAGCTGCCGACAACAGAGGACACGCTGCTGACGGGCACACAGAAGATAACGCTGACTTACAAGCAGAACTAGTGACAGATAAGTACTATCTGCTATCATGTTCTCTGTTCTCCTCCTACCACGTAACTGGAGGATATAACCGGTGTCGACACAGGGCACACGACGTAACAACAACGACCTTCTTTCAGAATTCAAAAGTTTACACCGCTGCTAGTTTTTGCAACGTTATGGAAGTTGAATCTGGTCAAATGATTTGGACCGGATGAAATCCTAGGTGTAATTCTACGCCAAATAGCTAAATAGTTAACAGAACCACTCTGTGTAATATTTCGAAACTCGCTCGAAGCTGGTTATCTTTATGAGACCTGAATTTTGACAATTGTTTTTGTTGTAAGCGGATTGAAAAGATTACTTAAATAATTGATTTTGTCGCTCGACACATTTCGTTTTAAGATCCTTTTTCTAGCATGGATTCTTTTAGAAGATGTTTTGTTTTACAAACGTCATCACTATCCTCGAAAATTGGACAAAGTCCATGGGTATGGCCGTCCAGTAACTGCTATCTACTTTGACTTCAACAAGGCATTTGATCGCGTTTTACCTAAGGTCCTCATCCCAAAGCTCTCAGACCTTGGGATAACTGGAACTTCTCAGAAATGGATTGAAAAATTCCTGAGCCATCGTAGACAGAGTTTTCTGCAAATGGCAACTGCTTGATTGAAATTTAACAACGGAAAGTTCTGGAGCCACCTTTTCATGCTCTGCATACCTGACATAGTGCTCCTCGCAGATGACTTCAGACTGCGGACAGTGATAAGAGACCAAGTGGACTTAGCCATAATACAAGGGGACATACACTATCTGCACTGCATGATATTAACAGGACTCCGAAGAAATGTACGTTTTCGACAACATATAATGGGGGCACAACCCAGTGGAACGGTGAAACTGCAAAGGGACCTTGTTTTACTAATTAATGGTGACCTAATTATCACAGCACAGTGCCCCAAAGTCGCAATAGCAGCAAGTTCCATTACGGAAAGTATACGAAACACACTTGTTAACTTGAATGCACGTGTCTTCGAAAAGTGCGTATGTATTGTTCGTGTGACCACCCTGCAGTATACAGTACAAGCTTGATGGCCTTGGCTTTAGAAAGACATACGGACGTCTTTAAGGTTTCCAACGACAAGCTTTTAAAGCAGTCCCAAAACGCAAACAGTTGACATACGGGCATCGTCTGCCTACTGTAAATCAATATCCCCTCCGCTAGTGACAAAACAGAGGTTACGTTATAGCAATTCTTAGTTGCGAAGAGCAACTGCTATGGATGTCACATGGCAGGACCTCTTTCAAATGCCAATAAAAAGGAGCCTCAGGAAACGTGAGTATTATTAAAAATATGCCGCACAAACCAAGGATCTTCTTATCTTTTCTGAAAGAATAGTTCGGCAGTGAAAATCTTTGCCAGCGGCTGTTTTTCGTCCGCTGTGATCGTGTTCAAGAAACGTCTGGATAATCACCTCGTAAAGGTCAACCCAATTTTTCACTCACGTTTCTAACAGCCAACATAGAATAAGGCTCCGAATTCTTGCGTCCTGCCGACTCAGGGGGTAGAAAGAAAAAAATAAGGTTTATTTAAAAGGATTATATCGAAAATATTAAGCAAAATAGGCTGCATTCACTGGAAAAGTTTAAAACCTACTCAACGCTAAAGGTTTGCATAAAACTCACATCTCCTATAGAGAGAGATTTGATTTGAACTTCTGAATTTCCACATCTTCACACGTGAGGAGTATGCCGGTACGATATGCAAATGTATGGCAAGATATATGTCAGAAACTTCAACGCCTAGTTCAGAGTGAAGGGACCTTACCAAGACTGCGATCAACCAACTGCTTCACCGATTTAAACTATGGCTGAAATATAATATAATCTTATTTGCCCGACATTTCGAACGCCACGCGAGCTCTTTGTCAATAAATATAAAAATGTACAGCTCACTTCGCATTCAATTAGGTTCTGCCGAGAGTGACCTCTGACGTCTTTCTGCCCGCGCAACGCTAGTTAGGCGTCAGGAATATTAACCTTCTATTCTCCTTATCTTTTCCGAGCAGCTTTCTCCATGACCCGAGACAGGACCATTGGGAATTTAGGAGATCCGCTTGAAACTATTCTCTCTGCCTCGTGTTTCCCCCGAGAACCTAGATGTTTCCATTAACCACCGCTGAATCAAACGAAGCCACGCCGAAGTACTCAGTCTAAAATGCTGCATTTTCGTTGAATACTCACCTTCATCAGACCACCCACACCTATTTCTGCTCTACTACTATGTTCCTACTACTATCTTCCTAAGCAGTTTGTTTCACTTCCACACTTTTTGAACATGGAGGCCCGTTGAACACTTTGGATGGTCACATCGAAAGATAGCATCAAATCGTCATGTGTCAGTCGAATTCCTTACAGCTTTTGTATGAATTGTTCAGCCCTGGGCTAGAAATTACCGACGTTGGAACGAATAGTTAGGTGGGCTAATTTTTGGGTTGCCTCTAAGGGAAACTTATTCGAGCCAAGCCGCTGTCCCTGCGCCACCCGTTTTGGAGCCTTATCGAAGTTGGTGGTCGAACTGTCGTGTGGGAGGGGCGGGGATATTTTGTGTCAAAAGAAGATGTTGACAGGGTGCATCGTCTGCCTCGTGTCTGACGGCATCAGGTGACGCCCAGCTCTTAATTGGAGTGAGGCCGCCTCTCTCTCTCGGGAACCGCCTCCACCACCGGGCGAAATATGGTGAGGTTCTCCGGCATCTCCAGCTACTGAGCAGTTGGAATTATCTTCCTATTTATGTAGCCTACTTAAATATTTAAAGTAGGCGAGATATTACAACTTGTATTTTCAACTGGCTATCCTGCTCCGTCCATCCCTTCGCGAAACTTCCGGCTAGTAAGCCAGAAATGACCATTCCGGTCTGGTGGTGGTGGTGGTGGTGGTGGTGGTAAAGTGACCACAATCTCTGCGCAATGTTTCCCCTCATGGCCTCTATGACGTGCGCACATGTAGGCCTACCCCAGTTTGACCCCATGATGATAATGAGAACTTTATTTTGATGGTAAAAAATGGCTTTATTCACGAAGAGCAAGCACTACAGTTGTTTAAGGGGTCCAAAAACTCAAGAGTAAACGGTCAAAGATCACAAAAATCTCAAAGTAAGAAGTCGACACGGTTACCACATCGGTAATGGAGTCAGGTCGGCCTTCAGCTTCTCAATTTCCATTGCTGGCCAATCATCTGCAAAGTTGATTCACGCAGGGTTTGACTGTGCGATTGCCACGCTACCACCTTTCGGATATCGGCCGCCTCACAGGGGGTTATGCTCTCGTCCGACTGTCCATTTCTTCCACTTTCATCAAATCGACCGTTTTTGAGTCAAAAGCCCGAATGTTTACCTTTTAAGCGGTACACTGCAGCAACAAGTTGACAGTCGGAAGAACTTGGATGTGTGGCTTATTTCTTAACTCAAACAAACGCTTATCTAAGCGAAGGTGGCAATGACAGCCAGATCTATTGTTCAATGGATTCCACGAGTCTTCATAGGGTTTAATACAGACAGCTTATTCGTTTGGCCGCATCTAAAGTTCACTGTTTAGGCATGGAGACCTTGGATTGCCGAACATTCTGCTTTCTTAGAGAACGTCCAGCTGCAAGTGACAACATGGCCAAAGATCTGGAACCACAGCTCTGTGAAAGCAAACTGTCAGCCCTTGATGTATTTTGACATTTCTACAAGCAACTATGGGGTTATCTCATATTAACCTGTCGTATTATGAAAGACCTGGATTGCTGCTTTTCCTAGATAATTTATTACCTCAAACAAACACGCCCACTCGGTGTGATCATCCCCTAGAACGAGTGGTTGCAGTATGGAATGCTCTTCCAAAAGAGGTCCTCCCCTCCACCTGTGGGAATAAATTTAAAGGCAAACCAGACAAACATCAAACACCTTATTGACCAGCCACTCGCTCACCCAAGATACAGACTAGAATACCTACTTAATTAACTACTCTTGCTAGGTTAGTAGAAGAGTATTAGTACCATTTCAGTTAGCCAACAGCTGCTCACTTTTCGCCCGCCAGCATGTAATTGCTGTGTTTTCTGTCCAGAATACACTATTCCTTACACTGAGCGCCTTACTTCTTCCCCTCCCACACGAAACCGGACCTCAAGATCGCATCGGCAAGGGTCTTCCCAACTAACTTAAGCCACTGTGATAGTGGCATGAAAAGGGAAGGTTTCAGTCATGCCAGCCATCTAAGTCTGATCCTGATCTCAGTTTTCCTGACCTTGTCTTGACACCAAACTCCAAGGTGTGAGGAAAGATAGGGTGTGGTAGATGTATTTGTGCGCAAGTCTACTATCAATTACAGCTAATACAAGCGTCAGTCACCGCCCCTTCACCAACAGTCTTGGAGTTTTCATTGGATAGCATCGAAACCGATGTTTGATTATTGATGTTCATAATTTTCACACGTGTTCACTTTGAAGGACCAGGGTGGACCGCATGAGCTGCTGGTTCCCCTGAGTCAAGCTGACAAGAAGAGCCATTGCGGAGTTCTATGTAGAATGGGCCGTCTTTAAACGCCTGAGGGAAGCATATAAGTTTTCGAAGAGGGCCTCTTCACTGCTGAGTGCAGAAGGATTTATGCATGAAGGCTTTGAAGCCGTGTTTCATTTGCCAACGCATTCGGCATTGAGACAGTAAGCCTCATCTGCCAATGTAGTGCGGCCCCATCAGATTGTTATGTGTGACCGGATCTCCACGAGCAGAGTCTAAGCAACGCGTAGTTCGAGAGAGATCGTATGACTGGCATATCGCACAACCTCTGTTTTCTGTAATTCCACTGATGATTACAGGCGTGGGGTATAACAAAAAAATTGTTTACGAAGGTCTTACACACTAGTTATTTTAAATACTTTAAATAGTTAAAACGTATATAAATAAATAAATTTTGCATTTTAGGCACGGAGGGCCCCGACATTGCAAACTAAGTGTTGTGGAAAAATAAATACAAAGTTGATAAAGGCTGCTCTTCATGGACAACAACATGGGCAGATAAATTCATATACACCAACAAATCGTCATTTTAAAATGAGTCAACATTCTCTGAAATGTATGGTGAACTAGAGAGGAAGCAGTGAAAAAAACTTTTACCATTAAAGCGGGGGCAGAGTTCAGCGGACCCCCACTTAAGAAAAGCAAAACTTAGGAGAATAAAACTGCTTCTATAAAATTAAAGAGGTTGGTTGATAGGATTGATTGTACTGCAATGAGACAGGACTGTCGATGAGAACGTATGAGGGTTGGAAATACTTCTTTGCGTTCGAGAAATCATATAGCAGTAGCGGCTACCGTCTACCACCGTTACAACGCCCAACTGGCTTCACGAACAACTATCAGAGAGGTAAGACAGGAAGAGTTCGTTGTGGGCAACAGAGTCAAAAGGATGAGGGAATACTAGAGGCCACGGGATCATCACCGAAACGCCGGCTATGCGACCTTGTGGACTGGAGTCCAGTGACGAGCTTGCGAAAAAAGCAGAACAGCCACGAGCATAACCAGAGACCGTGAAACCATTTTTCAGGGTTGTAAAACGGGGAGCGGAGAACGGCAATAATTATTGGACAGAAAAGACGAAGAAACATAGGTACAAATATTACTCTATAGAGGAAAAATAGACATATATGGAAAATTTGATCTCGGCGTATATAGCAAAATATAATGGCACCATAAATTTTGCGAGCGCTCATCAGCTGCTTCCACTCGCTGCATAAACAGAATTACGAATGCTAAATTACAGAATTGAATTCATGCGGAAAAATCGATTCAAAACATCAAGGTCACTTGAGTTTTCAAAGAGGCAATCAATAAAATAGGAATTCAAACATTGTGGGCAGCCCAAAACGCAGTAAATTGTCGAAAGCAAAAACATCTAAGGCAAAAAAGTGGGAAGGGGTGGGTAAACAAGGAGCCGGTGCTACCACGGCAGGGTTAGGTTCACCACATGCTCCAGTTGTTTACATAGGTCAGGTTTAAACCGCCTTATGTATGCTGCCTCCAGGTAGCGTAAGATACGAGCTGTTCGTGCCCGAACATGTACTCGTAAGGATGTTTTAGGGTCAACAGAATGACCCGTACCCAATAGGTGTTCGGTGATAGAAGAACGGGGAGTCCTATTCTCCTGTCTAAATAACCAACTCGGCAAGTGCTCTTTTGCTCTGGCTGCCAATTGCCGATGAGTTCGTCCTATGTACTTGCATCCGCAAGTGCATGTAAATTGGTAAACAACATTAGAAGTGGCGTACATCGGCAAGGAATCCTTCACAGTTTGAATCGGAAGGATCTTCACCGAGTTGCAAAATACAAGCTCAGCTGCAAAATAGGTCCTTTCAATGGTATTGCGTAAACGTCTCATGATGGTGTT
>JAYGXS010001872.1:0-12060 GCA_036362985.1 Ligula intestinalis | reverse complement strand
AACTGTCTATAGAAAACGATAGTTGTCGTCATGTCAATATGACTTTTAATTAGTTGCTTATTCTGACATCTAGTCAAAAGAATTAAAGCCTCACAAAGGAGAAGTTTTTAAAGGTGAATATGAAAAACTTTATTTACTGGTTATGCGTACACCACTAATGCTAAACTTGCCCAGTTATTGAACCTCCTCGAAGGGGACAATAAAAAGCTGACTAGTAAGATGTTTGTGAATATAAATCATAGCTAGAAGTCTTTTTACCCTGACTTCCTTTAGTAAATATGACTTTATCGAGAAGCGATCTTGTGACACCTGCCAGCTCTCTTTCTTTGATTATGTGCTGCAATCTAGAGACAGTGGTTTTGCCATTTATAACGTCTATTTTAATTTTACTAAGAACTTTGATCGGTCGATCATAACCTCCTCCTTCTGAAACTAGCCTCGTTCAGCATAGGTAGCAAGCCTCTGAACTTCATATCTTCCTATTTGGATGCTCGCACACAACGAGTAAAAATTTCAAATGTTATCTCCAACCCCACGCATGTGAGGAATGGAGTTATACAGGGTAGTGTGCTGGGTCCGCTCCTATTTTGCCCGTTTGTCAACGACGGTTCAGATTGTTTTTAGTATGTTAGACCCTTCATGAACGCTGATGATTTAAAAGTCGCTTATCGATATAAACCGGCAGATCAGAACATCGTGCTCGAGCTGATAAAAAATGATCTTCAGGCCTTCGCCCAGTGGTGTTGCACATGGCACCTCACCCTTTCATGGAACAAATTTTCCGTTATGGTTGTTGGTGACGATCATCAACCGGAATGAAGCATTGACGGCCACGAACTAAATGTCCCAGAAGTTATCAAGTATTTGGGCATATCCTGCTCTAATAGTCTCAATTTGTCAGAGCACTGTGCCCTGATAGTCTCGAAAGCACGCCGAACCACCGGATTTATCCTTAGAAATTTTAAGACTATCAAGGTTAGAACTAGCCATTATAATATGTACGTGAGACCTAGTCTTGAATACTGCTCGCCCCTATGCAGTCTTCTGCGCATTAGTGAACGGAAGAAAATAGAATCGGTGCAGCACTTCTTCACTAGAAGAGTTTTCACTACAGAACACTGTAACTTAGCCTACCAAAAAAGGTGCGAACTTCTAAATTTGGATCTCCTGTGGCTTCATAGATTACAGAAGGGTCTATTTCTACTGTTTAAACTTTTAAATTGCCCAACCTTTAATCCTCTCAGTACAATAAGGCAGCTCGAGCACTCTCGGCGCGCCAGTCATCGAGATGCATTTTTATTTCGTCCTATGGCACGCACAGTTAAGTACCGACAGTTCTTTTCAGTAAACGCCATATCAATCTGGAATAAGCTGCCCAAAAGTATTGAAACCCAGCAAAGCTTCCCTATGTTTAAGAGGGCTATCATTAGTTTTCTCCTGCTGATGAGTCAACTCAGCTTACAATTGTACATTTATTCCGTTTGTATCATACCTTTGAAGCAGGTTTTTTCCACTTGAAGCAAACTCCCTATCTCGCCCAGTATTGACAAAACACAAAACCTGGAACAAAACCAATACTGGCTGCAACATAGGGAGTTTATTGAAGGTTTTTTCCGGTCTTCGAGGTTTTGGAAGGCGCCCAAGAAGTGCATTACCAAATCTTTACAATTGCTTGTAAACTGGCATAATAAACATATTATTATTATTATAAACTAGGTTCTGTACGATACGGCTCAATAAATCTTGCTTGTCTAACGAATTTCTCTAATGAATACTTTTTGCAAACCGGATGAAGGGTTTTTGTTTACTATCATCAACGAAAACAACAAATGTCCGAGCGATTTAACTCTGACCAACACGTGCTTTAGATAATGGTGAGGTGCTGTATGTAGCCAAACGCATGCACCAATATGATGGAAATTGTTTAACTCAATGGTATGCATCTAAAATATTGAGCATTTCACTGATTAGCTTGATCCGATCCGTATAATGCGCTTTTGCATGCGGCGTATCGCTGTGAATAATGTTTTTTATCAAACGTTAACAGATAGGAGGAAAATTCAATGCTACTTATAAAGAGAAAATTGCCTGTCCTAAGAGCTTTCCTGGGTTAAATGTTTGCGTCCATCCCAAACGGTGCAATCAAACAAAATTCTTCGCCGTTTTCTCAAACGTATCTTACAAGATGCCAAGGAGAAACGCTAGAGTGAATTCTAGTAAAGCCGCCTCGGGCTCTTTGTTCTTTGACATACTTTTGAACAGTCAACAAAATACTGGTTGACATTACCGAAAAAAGCCCAGGGAGATGGACTTGGCCATTTCTTGCTTATTTTACCGTCATCAGCCAGCCATACCCAACCCCAAGTGTTGCGCTATCTGCACAACGGGCTCGTGGTCTTGTCGGTTTAGATTGGGTAGTCGAGCACTGGCTTTGGTTTAATTAGGTACAAATATCGCATTATTTCACCTCACGAGAGCAAACAACAGCAGCAAGAACAGTCAGGGTCCGAAATGAACGCCGCCCGACTCATCAGATCACTTCGATGGGACAATCGTTCGAAGTATTAACCTGAATCCTAAACCTACTTTAACCAGAATGCGACGCAAAGCTACACACACACTGTGGGCGGTTCCTGTTAAGGCGACCGTACAAGTCACATCTACCCCCTAATCCACCAGACCTTATTAACATACACAAACGACACATAAGCGTGTAATTAGCAATGACAATGGAGAAGGGCTATTTAAAGGAGGAAAGGGCAGCGCCGTTCACTTGAGCTGGTATTTTTAAGCACCTAATTAGACCATATTAGAAGCCTACCTACCCACTCGCCAATAGAACTCCAATCCTTTGCACTGTGATGGTTAGGGTCAGAATTCGTTCGATGAAGAACGTTCACCCGACCGCTAATGGAGTTCATCTGTTCTGTTCTGCCTAGAGCTGGTACTAAGAGGCAGATAGTATTGCCTGCTAAGACAAGGGAGACTGGAATGGCCATTTCTGGCTTATTGGCCATCATCAGTCAGCCATACCCAACCCCAAATGGTGCCTTACCCGAGGTTCGAACCTGCGACCTTGTTAGATAGAAGTCCAACCCTTAAACCACTACGCCGTGGACTCTTTGTCCTGCCGGTTTTCCAGCGGGAATATACACAGTGGGAGATGGGCGCTGACCGCTCGCTATCTAACTCATTCGTTGCGTAATGCCTTTTGACTCATTCCCGAGCTCCATTAGCAGCAGCACAGCGGCTAAGGACATAGGCTTAATAACAGTACCGAAATTGCAGGGATGGTCAAAATGGTTATTGAAGTTTTGCAAGTAGGTGGTAGCCATAAATGAACACATATCTAGGGCCACTGGACGAATCCTCACCAATCAATATAGGCTGCATTGACGGTTTCTTGTGCATAAATTTCTCTTGTCCCCTTTTCATCGTGTAAAGCGAGACTGTTGCACATGAACTACCCCTGCGAAAGCCATATTGTGCATTTGACAAAATATTGTGAGTCTCACAATATATCATCAATTCCTTCTTGATGATCTTCTCCATTACTTTGCAGCTATGGACGTCAGACTCACGGGCCTGTAGTTTTTCGCAGACGCACAACTACCGCTTTTGTAAAGCGGCGTTATATGCGCTGCTTTCCAATCCGGAGGAAGGATTCCAGCATCAAAAAGTTTCTGGCACATCATGGAAAGTGGTTTAGCCAGCTCTCTATCAAGTTCCTTGAGCAGTTTCGCAGAAATCTCATCCTGACGCGGAGATTTACATTCCTTCAAGCTTTTTAGTTCTTGGAAAACCGTCTCCTCTCTAAAATAATGTCCTCAATATTTAGTGCTCCCGCGATCTCATCACTAGTTCCCATGAACTCAGGTTCTGTGATGAAAACCGATCGAAAAACTTAGCAAAATGGTCTGCTTTGTTTTGACTATCGGAGATTTCAAGACCATCATCATTGTGCACAACAAGAATCGGGTTCCTGTTACGTGTGTTTTTCCTTAAACAGCTGTAAAGCAACTTCGGATTCTTAATAGCTCGACACAGCAAATCACTCTCAAAGTCCCGTCGTGCTTTAAAACCATTTTTTCCTTGTTCCGCTGCAGTTTGTACAGTGCAAAAGCTTCGTTGCGGCCTGTTATCCGAAACTTCTTCCAAAGCTTGCCTTTTTTATTGATCTCTTTTTTAGATCTCTTTTCAGCCACTGAGGACGGCTAGATATCTTTGGCACTGAAAGTGGACAATGACTTGGCACCAGATGCAACAACCACTCCTTTAATTTTTTGTCAGTCCTCGGTGACATCCCCGGAAAATAGAATACCCAATTCTATTTGTGATGCCTCTACTCTCAGTTGAGAGAAGTCGCCTCGCCATATACCTGGCCTTGGTTCGTCTAATGTAGCGGGTAATGAATATAGACCATAATCCCATGACAGTTTAACGTGATCATTTTGACCAAGTGGATATTGGCAGCATACCTCGTCTATACTGTCGGGATGCTTGGTGGACACTAGGTCTAAACAATATGCCTGTTGCCCTCCATGTGCTCTAGTTAGAACAAGGACGTATTGTGTGAGAAGAGCCTCAAGTGTTTTTTTAGAAGATGGTGATCGAAGGCGTTTTTAGAACAATTCGCCCGCAAATCGTTCCAACTGATGCTGGGTACATTGAAGTCACGCATGAGAACAACATCAGATCGACTACCTTTTTCCGTAATGCACTCCAGTAAACATGCATCTGCATCCCTGTCGGTCCGCGATGGTCAGTAGACGGTCACGGCTTCCAGGGACTGCGACCCCTATGCCTTTATTGTCAGCCAAATAGCCTCCATACCATGGGTAATCCTTTAAGTTCTCTCGCACACACTAAACTCGCTTATTACACACAAAGCAACTCTTCCACTATGGCGTGCCCTCGGTCTCGTCTAAATAATTGGTATCCAGATAGTGCCACTTCGGTATCACTGATTCTCTGTCACAGCCATGTTTCTGTTATTGCTATGATGTAAGGTGACACATCAACTATATCTATTCGAAGTTCATCAAACTTCGATAATATACTCTGAGCGTTGGTATACAGACATTAAGTCAGCGAGACTCCTCAGTGTCCAATTCGTTTGGACGTGAGTTTACAAGTACTACTGTACCGCAGCCATGATAAGTTGTGGCTGCTTCCAGAGCAAAATGTTGGTTCTCTGTATTATTTGACCCCTGAAGATAGCCAATTGCCCTCTCTAGCTATCTCTTTCCCTCGTAGTTCTGCCACCAATCCTCGGCGTTTCATAAATTTTGAGTAGTCCCGCGGAGGGCTGTTTTCCAGGACATAATCAAGTTCACTTGTTCTTTGTTATCCAATACAACCTTGATAGGTCGAGGTCGGACAGTTTTCGACTGTTCATCAACCTTCTAGCCTATCCTGAAGGCTGCACAAGCTTTTACTGTCTCTGGCTGTCTGAGAATGTATTTAGGCAGGTCCTGAATTTTTTTGACGTCCGCGTCCGTCTTTTCCTTCGGAGTAGTTCCGTTTGACTCAGGTAGGCCTTGAACAACTTTGCAGTTTTCGTGGTCAAGAGAAACCCTTGATATATTTGAGCCCTACTGTCATCGGAAGACCCCGAGGTATTGATAGGAATGGCTAATGACTTTGTGTTTTTCTTACCTTCACCAGAGATAGGCTTCTTTGGGAAGCTGGTATGGTACCGTTCAGAGCTGGCTTCGTGCTACCCCCTTCTGCATTTGTGTTTTCCTTCAGTGATTTGTATGCAGCCTTAGCATACCCACTCCTATATTTTTGCTGGATCTCTGTACCCGAACCGACTCTACTAGAAAGTGGAGTTGTACCATATTCTTCCAGAAGTAGTAAGGATTTCTGCTTTCGGTTTTGAGCGTGTTGTTTCGTTAGTGCTCTGGTTTGCGCAGTATCAAAGGGATTCGAGGTGGAAGCTACCAGTTTCGCAGCACAGGCTGACGGTGCCTGTTCACTTTCCGCAGTAGAACCTTAGCCCCTCAGCTCCTCTGCTTGTTACTCTCGAGTTCAGGTATCGCCATTATGCGCTCTTTAAGGAGAAAGTGAAGAGATTTCTTAAATTCCTCCATTTCCAATTTTAGATTATGAAGGTCCTTCTTGTGGTTCGCAAATTTGTTAAGAAGCGTAAAGCATGATGTGCAAGCCTCATCTTCATAAGTTGCACCCCATAAACTTGAGGCTTTTCGTCCGTTTGGCGGGAGGACTTTTCAATTAACTTCGTGACCGCTCTTTTATAGTTTGATCCTCACTAGCGTACGCTTCTATAGCCCAATCCATTAGCCGTTCGACTTCAACCCGAGGCGTCTGTGGTTCCATTCACGACCCCGTTGGCAGTTTTGTAGAATGATCAAGGACAATATTTTCTACTTCCATTTTAGGCTACAAATGTTATGACTGAATTCAAAATGGTTATTTGCCTTTGCGACTGTAACGTAGTGTTTTGGCAGATATTCAAAATAACGAAAATCTTCAGACGGTGTGTAAAGTATTGCGAATATTTGAAGCAGACTGAATAAACAATGCGCCTTATTTCTTAAAAGCACTTTCAAATATGTATAAACAATATGCAGGATATTCAGGAACGACTCAGGTGTTTGTAGATCTTCGAGATCCTGAATAACGGCTGATCTTCAAGAATGCTTGACGTCCTTGTCACTGGTGGTTTTGAGGCTTTTTTCACTTGCTTTGGTTGTAGGCTGCAATTTCAGTTCAATGACCTGAGCAGCAAATTCCACTTTGATTCCGTCTGCTGATGAAGTACGACACAATAACAAAATTCACGATTTGCAAAAAGTACTTTTGCACGCACAATTGAAGCGGTAATATCCAAAACAGTACTGGCGAGCTGGTATCAGAATCCCAATTGTCCACGTTGGATAGCAGAAATTTTAGTTGTGTCAAGTTGGGCTCAAGGTAAAGTCTATCCACTTCAGGTGATTTGTACTTGTCTGTTTTCTGAAAGGACATTTGAGGTCAACATTTCTTTTCAGTGTCGAGCTAAAGGCCCTCCATTGTTCATTTGCCCCACCATTGAGTTCTGTTTCCCGGGATACCTCTGACATTACTCTTCTCATAAATGGATAGTCGCCCTTCCAAATGTTCCTTTCACATGTATTGGAGAAAGCGGGTTTGGAAAACAGCGAGTACTCGAAAGACAGCATAATGTGCTTGCTTGGCCCTAAAAGGGGTTGGATCGTGCAGGTCCGTCACAGTTTCCTCCTCACGGCTAAAAATAAGGTCAAGACAGTTCGACTGCTGTCCTTCCCTAGTCCGTTTTCCAAACGTGACGATCCCGGAGAGCAGTCTGTCTGTGGGCCATTGTAGTATTTTATGATTGAAGTTGTCTAAAAGACTCTGTGTGGTCAATATTTACCCATCAACACCAGGAGCGTTAAAGTCTCCAACGATTAGGATGCATTTTGTTCTTACTGACCTTATACAATTCGGCTCTGAGGGTAGTATCTTGGTCAGAAGTCTTGTTTGGCAGGCGGTATGTCAACGAAAGCGTCAGTGGTCTGGCAAACTTAGGAGGTATGATAATTTTCGGCATTTCCACATCTCGTGCAGGGATGGTTACTTCAGCCATGGCTGTCAGCTTGCAAGTGACGCAGACTATAAATTCTTCTCCCTTAGTTGTTCTGTCTTTCCTGAAAAGCTGATATCCCCTAAGCGATAATTCAGAATCAGGGATATCAGTCGGAAACCAGGTTTCACTTCATCAACAACGTTATTTAGTTGGTCTAGCTTGTTAAACAAGCTTTGCATATTTGTGGTTTGGATCTTTAGTGATAATTTCTTCCGTGACACCCAATCCTCATCATGGAAAGCGCGAAGTTTGAAATTGTTTGCGAATTTCAAGTCTGTCGAGCTTACGTGTTTTTAGTCTCTATCTCAGTATAGAAGACACGCTTCTTGGAAATTATTCAAGAATTGACAATATATTTCAAAAGTTTGGAATTTTCTACGTGGAAATCTGAATCCGGTCGCTCTGAAAAATTCCTCCGCTGTGAATTATTTCCAAAGTTTGGAAATTGCTTCTTGGACGTGTCGATTTTGTGAAAAACTCCTCTGCGCCACAAAAATCTGCACATCTCCGAATTTCACGCCTAGGCTGAGTCATTATATCACTGTGTTGTTATATACCCTTATCCTAATATTGTCATAATATTTAGGATAATAGTGACACCCACGTAAGGATAAAAGTGACTCTCACGTTATTCCTAAGGAAATTTTTAACCAAATACATTTCATTGTATCTGTCAGGAACTCAATATTTTACTCTGACTTGCTGTAACCTGCTCGTCTCAGTAAACTTGCACTATCTGGCCAATCGATCTTCTCTCCGCCTCACTCCTACGGGCTCTTTGATTTGGCTTCCAACTTAATTGGCAGTATCACATGCAGGTCGCAACACAAAACAATCTTACATAACATGGAGACTTTAGATGCTACAAGTCCGTTAGCACGAAACGTTTCGCCTCCGCCGGATCTCGAACCCGGGTCGCCAAATCTGGTTATTAGCGGTGTTAGCTACTCAGGCAGCCTGGCCACTTCGACACGGGCCCTTGGCAACCATGTTAAGATACGACCAGAAAGTAACTGCCGATATAGCCATTTAGATAATTTTATAAATTCTCCACCTCCCGCAAAACGGCGAAGATGTCTACTACGTTTACCGAAGTTAGACTGTGAGGACTTTGTCCTCCGCCAGGAGTTTTCGGAGATGAAGCAGGAACTTTACCATGAGGTAAATAAACTGAAACAAGAGATAGCCCATCTAAAAATGCATATTTCTTATACAGCGGTTAAAACAGCCCTTGTCGGCCAAAAACCGGGGATAAATAAAAGTACATATGCTCAGATAGCCTCGGCCGGTAAACCTGAAACTCGCATATCATCTGCCGAACCAAGTAAACTGGCGGGCGTCTCACTCGATCGCAAAGAATCTAAAATAAATCCGCAGTTTACGCCATTGTTACTCTGCTCAGGCAGCACTAACAATGATCTGCATTTGCGTCCTAGCGTCACATCGTTGCTTTATGCTGCACTAGAAAGCGACGATACAGAGGTCGATAAGATCACGAAGCCAAAAAAGCATAGGGCTAGAAAGGGTCAAAAGTCAAAATGGGCCAGGAATGCGCAGTCAGCTAACCCAAAAACTGGCACATCAGGACCCATCAAACCTTTAGTACCGGATACAGATGGCCGCTTGGTCGGAGCTCGTGAGCTCGCAACAGATGCACCAGTGAGTCACAAGCAGAATATAGTTGTAAAAGGGGCTCCAGAGATAGCGTCAACAATTGCACAAGAACGAGTTGACGCTGATATTGACTTGGATTTGGACATGTCTGTCGACACGCCTGAAACCTGCATATCGGATCATGTGTCAAGCCCACGGGCTACACCATCGTCACTCCGCTTAAGCGACAGTAGCAATTATCGGGATTTGCATCCTAGCACCACATCGTTGCTCGACTCTGCACAAGAAAGTGATTACCAAGAGTTTGACAAGATCATAACTCAAAAGAGGCATAAGCCTAAGAAAACCAGACGGTTCACGGGTTTGCATTCAGCTTACCCAATAGCCAGTACATCAGAACCGCGTGTACCGGCTACAATTGCGCCCTAGGCTGAAACACGTGAGCTTGCAACATATGCCCCATTGAGTCGCAAGCAGAAAATAGTTGTAAAGGGGGCCCCAGAGTCAGAGTCGTCAATTGCACAAGAACGAATTGACCATGACGTGGGTCTTATGCGGGTGTACGCCAAACCGTTGCTAAAACCAAGCGAGTCTTTCCGCATTCTTGAGGCATTTCCAATAGGGAAGGCTCCAACAGCTACAGAATCCATTTCTCGGCGAAACTCTTGCTAGAGCGCAATCCATCCTTACGGAGTCTGCATTCGCAAGTTTTTTTCAGCCGGATTACGAATTGAAAGAGCGGAGAAAGATGAGACAGCTAATAATAGAGCTGGAAAAACGGAGAACCAATGGCGAGACAAATCTCAAAATAAGAGAGGGAAAAATAGGTCAGGTCAAAAGGACATCGCTCTGGTCGAAGCCGGTAACAGTGACGGCCTAGCTGTCCCGCCACCGAAACCTCAGACATGCCCTCTTAAATTGGTCGTTTTAAATGCCAGATCACTGATTAATAAAATGCTTCTGCTCCAGACTATGGTTTTCGTCAACCGCCCAGACATTGTTATGGTAACTGAGACATGGGCATCGGCATCTGTAGCTGACTCAGAACTCTCTGTTCTAGGCTATTCATGCGTTCGGAACGATCGAAACAATGGCCGTGGCGGAGGAAGCTGCATGTTTATTAAGCAGCCACTTGCATTTCTCCCGTTGGACTATCCACAATTCACAGCGGTGGAGGAGAGCTGCTGGCTACGAGTTGTTCTAAAAAACAAATACTCCTTACTTGTTGGCTGTGTTTATCGCCCACCTAATGCCAATGCAGACTACGATCTTTGTCTCTCGCAGGCATTTCATGCCGCAGCTGACTTGAATCTTAAGTATTGCTTGATTGCAGGCGATTTTAACCTTCCTGACATGCAATGGTTTCCACCATCCGGTCCTTCAAAGTTTGAGAACTTACTTGAGGCAATAGATATCTGCATGTGGGATCAGGTAGTCGATTTTCTCACTCGAGGAGCAAACATACTCGACCTTATTTTTTGTAGGGGATGCGAACCACTTTCAGTGTCATCCTTAGACCCACTTCGGAGTTCAGACCATCTCACAGTTGTTAGTGAACTAGAACTGGAGGCGGATGAAACATTTTCCCAAAAGTATAGTTTTTATCATGACTTCCGATCAGCAAACACAGCTGACCTACTGGCACATCTAAACGCTCTCGACTTGTCTGAATTGTTCCAATGTTTGGATGTAAATGTTTGTACCGATGCACTGTACAAAGTGTTGGATCCACCCATCCTCCACTTTGTCCCCCGTAAGAAAATAATGCATGTCAAGGATGAAGTGTACCTTCCTCTGTCTTTCCGTCGTAGGCTGCGTGAACTCTCTCGTCGTTTGCATCGGCAGAACGACACTTCGGTTCTGCCCTTGATCATACTCATCTTTGAGCAGGCCAAGAAGCTTTTCGAAGAAAAGCAGATAGCCGATGAGGCTCACTTCGCTGAAAATCCTTCCCTTAATGTTGCGAAACTCTTTTCGCGTACAGTAAAAGCGCAGAGGAAAACGCAACACCCCATTCTTCAAGATGCTTTAGGAAACCCCATAGCTGACGCTAAGTTGACCGCCGATAGCTTCAATGCGTTCCTATCTAAAACGTTAAGTGAAAGCTCGTTCGCTGCACCTCCGGTTATCCAGGCTTGGACGGGTGTCATACTCGAAACCATAAGTTTTACCGTCTGGGATGTGACTGTAGCCATTCGTTTTTATCGTCAATCCTATAGTCCAGGACCAGATGGCGTCCCAGTTAGCCTTCTAAAAGCTGAAGCGAATGATATCTTTCCGTCTTTTCTTTGTAAGTTGTTTAATCTTGCTCTTGAGAGCGAAACATTTCCTTCGTTGTGGAAGGAATCGCACATAATGCCTATTCGCAAGCATGGCCGATCGACCCCATTCGACAACTTTAGGCCAATAAATAAACTTCCCGCAGCCTCGAAGATATTTAAGACCTTAATCAAAGAAAAGATGATACGTCACTTGACAGAGAACAACCTGGTCAATACAGCTCAACATGGCTTTATCGAGAAACGATCGCGTGACACCTGTCAACTCTCTTTCTTTGATTATGTGCTGCAATCTAGAAACAGCGGTTTTGCCACTTATAGCGTCTATTTTTATTTTACTAAGGCCTTTGATCGGGTCGATCATAAACTCCTCCTTCTGAAACTAGCCTCCTACAGCATATGTAGCAAGCCACTGAACTTCATATCTTCCTATTTGGGTGCTCGCACGCAACGAGTAAAAATTTCCAATGTTATCTCCAACCCCACGCATGTGAGGAGTGGAGTTATGCAGGGTAGTGTACTGGGTCTGCTCCTATTTTGCCTGTTTGTCAACGA